>JBBCBC010000005.1:8219796-8470470 GCA_037126765.1 Stenogyne calaminthoides
TAATTTGTATTTTTTTGTAACTTATGCAATTTTTTTAACACATAAATAAATATAAAATCAAAACAAGAGAAATGTCATAATAAAACATGTGAACAATGAACAGTTCGACAGTGGTGTGACCGTGAACAATAGATAGAGCCAATATTTTTATTTTGGGCTAAGATTAATTTAATATAAGAAAATTTTATTTCAAGGCAAAAAACAAAATAAATTTTATAAATTTGACCCCACGTGTACCCTATCCATGTCCGACACGCTGATCAGCCGTCTCCGACACGGTATTTAAAATAATTATTAATATTTTTAATTGGGACACGCCACGTGACGTATCGGGTGCATATCACACCCGTATCCGCGTACCCAAGTATTCATAGTGTATACGACACTGTATTATTAAAAAATTTCGAGTAACCATGCATACATTCTAGCGAGAAAGATAAGAAACATTTATGATTCCGTGAATTTAATCCTTTTCGCAAATTATATCAAGATAGTTAAATATATATATATATTTTGTCGAATGCTGTCGATTTTTTTTATCAAGATAGTTAAATTTTTTTTTTTTCGCAAATTTAATCGTTTAACATTTTTGTCGAATGCTGTCGATTTTGGCACATACTTTGGAACAATGTGCGAAAGTGTGAAAATTATGAGACCTAATCGAGCAAAAAACGACATTGTTCTCCAACAACTGGATGTGATTTGAGCAATATACAAAATAGCACGACCAAACTGAATTTTTTTAACTATCTTAAAACTGTTTACGAAAAATTAAAAAATTACATGACCAAAAATATTTTTAACTCAACCGAAAAGCATCTTCCTATACATATAGTTATGAGTTGGTTGTTATAAAATTATTTTAAACATTAAATAAATGACAAAATATAGGTTTAAATGTATATTAGAGGGTGCCAGCCCGGAAACCCCACATCCCATGCCGGCATGCCCCCATTAAATAATTCCTTTCTTACATCCCAACGTTATTTATTCATGTACTCTTTTAGTATATATTCTGCCTATAAATAGAGCTATGAACTCTCATTTGAAGAACACACACTAATCTTTGTTTGGGTATTGAGGCAAGCTCAACATAATGTTGCTAACTCAAAGCTCTTTGCTGTGCCCTCCAACCAAGTTTTCTTTTGGAAAATGCTTGAAAGCAAACACTCCCTTGTTGTTTTCCAATAATCTTGAAATCAAGAATAGTGTGAAAACACCTGTACTTTACAATGGCTATTCCTACTTCACTTCTCCCTGCCACCCTCTTCAATTGGAACTCCCAAATTTAGAGGTGGGCCCCTATGATGAATATAATTATAATGTTGATCAAGGAATTGGGATACTTAAGTTTTTTGAAGGCAAGAATATTCTTGTCACTGGTGCAACTGGCTTAGTTGGTAAAGGTATGTGTTAGGGTAAATAATTTTTTATATTTTTTTTAGTTATCTAACTTTTCTATATTGGAATTAGTTGCATTGTTGCAAATCCTGAATTTCGTCCGGTAATTTTCACTTTCTGTAACTAGTTTAAAACTGCACTAAATTTTGATTTGTAATTTTTGTCTTTATGTAATCGGTTTACTGACTTAAGACGTCGAACAAGGAAATATTACTGGACGACATTCACTTATTCTCTGAATTTCGTCCTGTAATTTTCACTTTCTTAACTGGTTTATTGACTTGAGATGTCGAAAAAGTAAAAATTACAGGATGACATTCAATTCTTTGTATTTCGTCATGTAATTTTCACTTTATGCGACTGGTTTAATGACTTCAAACGTTGAAAAAGTAAATATTACAGAACGACATTCAATTGGAAAAAAAAGTTTTTTGGTTAAATAACTATAATTTATCTGTAATCTTTAAGTATTTAATTTTGGTCCCCTAACTATCTTGATTGTTCAATTTTGGTCTTATTTTTACAGAAAAATAGAAAATTTTATCATTTTCAATCATGCGCAAGTCACGTATCAGTTTAAAAATGCGGGTTTCAGAGCTCGTATCTGATGTGGACACTGACTGTTGAAAGAAAAGTTCATTTTTCTAAAAAATTAGAAAGAACAAGAAAATATCTCTCAAATGCGAAAAAAATAAACTTTTACTGTTCACGTCAACTACGAGCTCAGGAAACTCCAATTTTAACCGGCATGTGACTTGTGTGTGATAAAAAAAAAGACAAAATTTTATGTTTTTCGGTCAAAAATGGACAATCAAGATAGTTATGAGATCAAAATTGAAAAGTTAAAATTTTTTAGAACAAAAAACAGATTACAGTCAAATTATGAAACCAATTTTTTTTTTTCACATTCAATTCCTTAAAAAGGAATTTGATTTCTTTTAAAGGACCCAACAAACTATTTTAATGCACTGTGTTTTTTTTCCTCTCTTTATCTGTATCTCAACATATTTATATCATTTTCTAACTCGAATAAATTACATTATATTTTTTTTTTGTAGTTCTTGTGGAGAAGATATTAAGGTCAACCCCAGTCGGGAAAATCTATATACTTATCAAGGCAAAAGACAAGGAGTCTGCATTACAAAGATTGACAAATGAAGTATGCACATATAATTAATTAGTGCTAACTAATTTAACCATATTAATTCAACTTAATTATACTGATAAAACCTATCATTATTTGGTTAGATAATAAACTCAGATTTGTTCAAATGTCTCAAAGAAGAACATGGGAAATGTTACGAAGCTTTTGTAAGGGAGAAACTGATACCCATTGCTGGAAATATCTGCGAACCAAATATCGGAATGGACTCTGATTCAGCTGAGATTGTACGGAAAGATGTACATGTTATAATTCAAGCTGCAGCTTCCACAACCTTGAACGAGAGGTTAGCCACAAATTTTTTTATACACTAAATGCATCACGTGCAAATTTTTTTAAAAACAATATTACTTGTGTTCACTGAACAATATTAATTGTTTTCGGTGAACAATAATTCTTAATGTCACTAAACATTATAACTTGGTCAGTATTAATGATTTTTAATTTACTGAACAATGTTACGGTGCCACGTCAATTAAATAATTCTTCCAAGTATTTAAATCTAATGGGACAAACTCATTTTTGCTCAAAATGGAATGTCAGAAACCTTTTTTATTCGATATTTGTAAAAAATTCTTTTTTGCCCTTTTATTATATTTATATATATGCCCTTATTAAATTATTTTTCGCGCGATTCGTGCACTACTCATATTCTACTATGAACACACTTTTTAATAAGGATAAATATATCGTACAAGGACAATTTTTTTATTTTTTTATAAAATAGAACAAGAAAGTGTTTGGTCATTTTTATCAATTTTTTTACATGTATTTTATTTAAAGGTATGACGCGTTACTGGATTCAAATATGAATGCTCCTCAGCGATTGATGAGGTTTGCCAAGACATGCAAGAATCTGAAGCTCTTCACCCACATTTCATCTGGTATATATGTACATATAATTAAACTAGTGATCACTGGTAATTAATTAATCACAATTTGAGTACGTATATAAGTAAATTAAATGACTTAATTAATTATGATTTGCAGCTTATGTTAATGGAAGAAAAGAAGGAACCATATACGAAAAACCATTGATTATGGGAGAGAATGGAATAAATGATGATGAGTTACCACCGTTAGATGTTGCTGGTGAGATTAAGATGATTCTCAAAGCATCTACTGACTCCACAGACTATGATGCCAACAAAATCTTGAAAAAGCTCGGTCAAGAAAGGTAATTATTTACACAAACTCTATTTTGCTCAAAATGACATGTTTATTCTTATTAAATTAATTATCATCCCTGCACTAAGTTGGACATGGGTCGCGCAACTCATGTGCAACTCTTTTTAGTAGTAAGAGTAAGGGGTTGTTTGCAACAACTACTACACTCCCAGAAGTATTTTTTTTTTTTAAAGTTGGTGTAACCCAACTTTTCAAAAAAAAAAAACACTTCTACTGTTGTAGTATTGACTCAAAACACACACTAAATGTGTCTTGAAAAGACAAAAAAAGTTCTTTTTACCAACATATGGGGCAAAAACAAGTTTAGTGAGCATTTTTGCCAATTTTTTGTATTTATTTTTTCATTTTTTTTATGCAATTAATCTAACTCAGCTGAATAAGGCAAAATCTTAAGTAAATTAGTTTCACAGTGTAATTGGTTTGAATTTTCTTTCTATTTTTAAACACAATTAATTGTTCAATAAAACATATTAGCTTATCAGTATCAGTTGTTTCATTCGAAAGTACTCTCTCTGGCGTCCACTAATTTTATGCACAGTTGACTTTTATTCGCGTTTTTGCGAGAGAGTTTCATCTATTATACCGCTCCTTAAAAGTCATTTTATAATTTTAATTACTAATACAAAACTCGCTCGCAAAAATACGTGTAAAAGTTAATTATGCATAAGATTGGTAAACGGAGGAATACTAACTATTATGCAATAAAATGATAGTTGTAAATTGTTTTACATAACACCGACTCTTCTTCTATAATGAATATATAAAACGTGGAAGTAACAATAAAATAAAATAAAATGTATAATTAGACCATATATATGTTTGTTTTAACAAATTATATATTTTCCATATTATTTGACAGAGCTTCATACTTTGGATGGTACAATGCATATCACATGACTAAAGCTTTGGGTGAAATGATTCTCAATGAAATTAGAGGGGATGTCCCACTTCTTGTCATCAGGCCAGCTGTCATTGAGAGCAGCTATCAACAGCCTTTCCCTGGTTGGATACAAGGAAACAGGTACTTTATTACTCCATTTAATTTCAACCTAATTATATTTCCCTTTCCAAATTATATTTTGGTCCAATTAATGGTTAATTTCATTTTGGTCCCATATAGAATGTTTGATCCTGTGATTATTTCTTATGGAAAAGGATATCTTCCCGCATTTTTTGGAAAGGCTGAAGTGGTTATGGATGTTGTAAGTACAAAATTTAAATTAGATCACAATCTTTGCTTATATTATTTGTTTTATATATGTACTTAAATTTAAAAAATTAATGGGTCCCTAAAAAAATTAACATGATACAGTTTATGACTTGTTTGGTCATAGTACAATTTAATACTCATTTAATTTTGTTGTCTTTCAGATTCCGGTAGATATGGTAGTAAATACCATCATTACAGCTATTGCTAAGGAGGGAAATTCACACAATTCAAAGCTCATGAATGTCTACCATGTGGGATCTAGTGCAACAAATCCTCTAAAATTTTCAGATTTTTTCGAGTATCTTTACGAGTATTTTAAATCATCGCCTTTAACCGAATCCGCAAAGATTTCTAAAATTGAATATTTCGATAAATTTGACGACTTCTCTACGTTCATAAGAGGGGAAATCGACCGACAAAAGCCAAGACATGCGGTCAGCGACGACGAGAAGATGGTTCGAAAGATCGAGTATCAATGCAAAGCCAAAGTTGCGTACGTTGAACAACTATGCAAAATGTACGAATTCATAGGGGCATTCAATGCAAGGTGCGTCAAATATACATACCTCAATTAATTATATAAACTATTAAAAATTGGCAATTTATCACATAAACCTTGTTATATAGCTTCTCTAGTTAAACATATTTATTGACAATTGACCATGACAGGAGTAGATAAATTATAAGGACAGGATCTCTATCATTAAAGGTTAAATTCTGTCATTAATTTTTTTTAGGGTAACGGAAAATTCAACGCAAGTTATTTTGGTCTTGCCGTAACGGAACAAATAAATCAAGTTCTAGCGTAATCAAATTCAACATAAGTTATTTATTTTGCATATAGCTTCTAGCGAAATTCAACATTTTGGTCCTGCAAAAATTAATTTTAGCTACATGCCTTGTCGAGTTACTTTAATTGTTTTCACGTCCATGTGCTATTGTTTTTGTGGATCATTATTGCACGCGTTGGAATTTAATTTATTGGGTGAAATTTAGTTAACAATTATCACATAAATTATTATTTCTTCCATTTGACTTCAATTTTAATTTAAAAAAAAAAAAAACATTCAGGTTTGACACGAGCAACAACCAGAAATTAATAGAAGAAATGTCCAGAGAGGAGAAACTTAGCTTTGATGTGGATGCAAGAAATATAGACTGGAGAAGGTATTTTCAAGAAATTCATATTCCAGGACTCAGGAAACATATAATTAATGGTTGTAGGACAACATGTATTTAAGGCACTTGTGTGTTTAGTTGTTTTCTCGTACGTATGAATTAAATATTGTGTTTCTCGGGAATATTGTAATCCAAATTCCTTATCGATCGAATTAAAGTCGTTCTTATAGATTAAAATCACTTTTTATTATTTTCCCCTAATACTGATAATTCGGTTCGATTTTTTATATAGATTCAAGGTATGGTGGTTCTATCTCAATTGGATTCGAACCTAAGACCTTTAGGAAATTATTAGCAAGTATTCACCACTAGGCTACTTTGATTTTTGTTAATAATTTGTAAAGTATAAGTATAATACTCGTTAAGGGAATGAGAACTTGACTTTTAGTCCACCCTAAATTTTGAACGGAAACGTGGACTTGACTTTCAGCCCATCTTAAATTTTGAACCTGGCTCCGCACTTGAATTCATTGGAAAGGTTACTCTTAATTTTTTTAATACATCAGTGTCCCTAAAAAAAACCTTAATACATCAGCAACGTTTTTGTTTGGGAAAATAGTTTTTCAGCGCAAGAGAAACCTCAATAGTGATTAGAATGGAGGGAATTTCGATGCAATCACTTTTTTTGTCATGGTATTAACATAGCGTGAATTTTTCTCATGTGTGCTATTTTTCTCTTTAGAAGTCCTAACGTGAATTTTTGGTATCACTAATTTTTATGTTTTGATAGAGCTTGATTGTCTAATATATAGTTTTAGAGTCGATGTTGATCGTGCAAGTAGACAGGAGATAATTTGAGTGTTTAATATCATCAGAGTAATGATATAAATTTGACGTTTGTTCTAATCTGAATGCTTCCTGGAGCCAGCGTGCATATAGTATAAAAGTGTATAACAGATTATTTGATTTTCTTTTCGTCCCGTGCTTCTTTTGAGATTGTTATTTTTTTTTTCTTTTAGAATTAGAAGAGTTAACTTTTTAAAATATATTTTTTGTTCTTTGATATTTTAAATCAGTGAAATTAATTTAAATTTAGAAAAAAAATGATTATGTGTTACTTTTAATTGATTAATAAAGTACTTTTAAGTTAATTTTGAAAAAGCCATACCAAGTAAACATTTATATATATATAAAATTTTGATTTTCAAACATTTACATACTTCCTATTTTGTAATGTTTTGACACATTATTTTATTTTTATTTACTCTTTACTTTTGTTTTTCCTATATAAATCATTTTCTCATAATTCCTTAAAAAATACAGTGCTTGTAGATGAGTAGGGGCTAGCATGCCTAGATAGTTGTGATTGCAGATTTTGAACATTATTTCCCAATTCTTGATCTTCCTCCATCTAGGCTGAGTAAAAGACATATGGGTCGACTCTAGTTATTATATGTTTCTTGAGTTATATATTCTTCTTAAACTAACTCAAATATAATCCTCCATTCCAATTTTCGTGAGATCGTGACTGTTCATAAATATTTAGTGTAATAATGATAAAGTGGTAGGGGTAGGAAGAGTTTTTTATTATTATTTTATATGATAAAGTGATAAAATGATAATTAATTGGGGGTAAAAAATATTATTTATTAATATTTTATGTGATAAAGAAATAAAATGTGTAAGTAATTTTACCATAAAAATTAAAACAAAAAAAGTGGATATTTTACCATAAAGATTGGGAAGGGAGAGTAATATTTTGTATGTTATAAAATATTTCTTCATTTCATATAGCTAAAAGTATTAGCGAGTTCAATGTAATTTTTTTAAGGATATGATACCCGTAAGTATTTGTTTTATTATATTTCCATCTTTCGTTTTTTTGTATAAAATATTCTGCAACACCAACTCAAAATTATTGTATGAATAAGAAACCACATGCACCCATAAATAAGCACAGTACAACGAGTCAGAGCCCAATTTTTATTAAAAACTTGTAGAAAAACCTTGACCATGGGGTCGGAGAATACGATATGTTATTTTCCAAATAAATAAAAATTATGTAATTAATGTTTTCTGTAGAGAATTATGTAATTAATGTTAATACAATGTTAGTTTTAAAAAATTACTCTTAAGTATAAAATTTTCCAAACTATTATTCTAAGGTACATATTTTTTTTCTATTACTCTAAAGTATAATTATACTTGCACATATGTAATCGAATTTGCACATTCGATTATATAATGTGCAAATTTAACTACATATGTATAAATGCAAAAAAAAAAAATTATACTGTAATGAATCTCTCAATTTTGCACTTTAAAATAATGATCAGCTTTAATTTTTATTGAAATTGCCAGTTATGTTTGATTTAACATAGTGGAGAAAATTTTACATACTAAGAAATGTCCGAAAAGAAACGATTATCCGAAGTAGACACAGACAGGACGATAATGAGACCGGATTGCGACATGACTCCATTTTCTCCTTATATATCTTTATAGTCTCTCATCTCAATTTATATATCTTTATAGTCTCTCATCTCAATTTTTATTGAAGCGGGGTTATAAATGAGACACTCTTTCGTAAGATAAAAAATTTATATTACTATTTTTTTTCATAAAACATATTGAATTAGCCTATAAATCTATTGAAACATTTTCTATGTACAAGACCGCCTTATACGAGTTTTGACTTTCATTCAATAATCATTCAGATATATAATAATTTAAAAAAAATTACTAATATATATTTGAGATCAATTTACTAATAGATACAAAATAAATTGTATATGTAATTAAAATTGCACATGAAAAATACAAATATGCATATATATATAATTATTTTTTATTTATTAATAAGTTTTAATCTTTAATGTACCTACTCAGTAAAGTGTGAAACAAGATTTTTAAATAAAATATACTACATTAAGTTATATATGTATATACTCATACCTGCATCAGGGCATGTTTGTCTTCTGTGTGCTTGGGGATTCGAGAAATTTTGACTGAAAAAAATTTAATAGTAAAATTGTGAATTTGACTTCTGTTTATGTTTGGGCGATGAGATGCAGTAGGCTACGAATAAAAAAATAATAATAAAAAATAAATGATATTAAAAGTTTTTATTTATAAAAAAAATATGCGTGATAATAGAAAAAAAAATATAAGAGAGAGTAAAAAAAAAACATGCATTAGAATTTTGAAAATAAAATCATCTTAGTTTTTTTAAGCTATAAATAAACATTATTCCAATGTATCAGCCAATTATCCTTCGGGAGGAAAATGTTGTCTTGTCCCACCATACATTGGATTAGATTTGGAATTCGCATTGTCAGAAAATTCATCATGACTTGGGCCATACCAAATTTAAGGCATTGAATGTGTGTAGTTGTTTTTGATGATAAATTAATAGGAAATTTATCATCGCGTTACAAGCTGCACCTAAAATGTAACAAATCGTATATATATATATATAAATACGAATTGTTTGGTACAATAATACCTGATAAAAATTTCCATCTATATTTCACATTGTATTGATTTTTTTATGAAACAAGCACATATCAGTACTGTATGAAAGTTTTGGGTGTAGGTTTCTTACTATCCAATGTAAATGGTGTAAATTTAATATTATTCAATAAAAATATTAATATTATATTAAAATAATTAATACTGTTTAAAATTATATTCAAATTGCTCTTCGCACAATTTTTTTAATCAATTTTTAGTATATGAAAAGTACATACCCCAATATCAGATTAACATTTCATTATATTGAATTGATATAATATCAACATTAATCGTTTCATGCCGAAATTTTGATATATCATTTTATACCAAAAAAATGGTTAAATCAAAATTCATTTATGATATTGGTATTATTTTAAGAGTTACAAAAATTTGGACTAAATTTTCTACAGAAACTTAACCGAAATACTGAAAATAATGAATTTAATATTAATACATGAAAATGGTATTATATATATATGCGTACAATATTATATTCTATTCCACAATTTGTTTTATAAATGACTAACGCTTTTGTACACTAATTGTATAACATAACTGTACACAACTATTTTCCGCCCCTACATTACTTGAACACTTACCTTATTTGAACGTCTCAACATTATTTGAACATTCCAAAAATGAAAACAAATATAATATTAATACACTCACAACACCCTTATTTTATTCCACTCAAATCCACTAAAACTCACTTTACTTTGTTTGCGTGTCATTTTCAGTGTTCAAGTCCTCGTGAGACAGAGGGAGTATCACTTTTTAATAAAGTAGTTAATTTTTTTTAAACAATTAATATCAATAAATTAATAATTTTCAATAAAAATAACTAATGCTCTTAAATAATACTCCATATGTCCCACAATAACAAGCACAATTTTCTTTTTTGTTTATCCCAAGATAACATGCACATTTCCTAAAATTACGAAACACTCAAAACTTACACACTCACAATATCATTATAATTGATTTAAATAATATCAATAAGGCAAGTTTTCTTAGTTTCCGTGCCCGAAAAAATGTGCACGTTATCCCGGGACGGAGGGAGTACATAGGAACTGCACAATACATATAATGTGGTATTTCCTCCGTCCCACAATAACGTGCACAATTTCCTTTTTTGTTTGTCCCAAGATAACATGCACATTTCCTAAAATGGCAAAACACTCAAAACTTACACACTCACAATATCATTATAATTGATTTAAATAATACTAATAAAATAAGTTTTCTTAGTTTCCGTTCCCGAAAAAATGTGGACGTTATCCCGGGACGGAGGGAGTACAATTTTTTGTATTTAGCAGTATATATATATTGACCTACTAAATATAAAAAATATACTAGTAATTTTTAAAAGAGAAGGGCAGGTACACTTGAATCCACTTTGTGAGAAGGGCAGGTACAACTTTACATTACCGGCAAAAACCACCAATGAAAACTAACCATGTCAGACAACGAAGTATTCATTGAGTAATAATAATAATAATAGAAAAAGATGCTCATTTGAGTAACACTTGTACGTGAACTGGGAAATTTTTTTTAGAAATAGTCTTCTAATATAGGTCTATTCTATTTTTAATTCAATAGGATGTCAAATTTTTACTTTACTGGTAGATCCATACAATATTATATACGAGAGTTTATCTTTATTATTAGAGATCTATTATCTATACATGTATAGATGTCCAATAATTATGATTATTACTAATAAAACAATATTTGGTCAATTTGATTAAGAAAAAAGTTGAAAAAGTTTTGCTAACGAAAAATGGGCTTTAGAATGCAACTGAAGGCCCAGAACGTGACAGATTTCTACTGAACTTTTTTTGAGTTTGCATTTGTGCTCATGCACAAAAGTTCATCACAGTTATAACATAACCCCTTCTCCCTCCTAGCTGCCATCTCTGTAGGAGATATGACCTTGAAATGTGATTTCCATTTATTGATAGGGCCCCCAGTAGCATCACCCTTCTTCCACTGCATAAAATTAGAGTTAGAGTTAGGATTAGGGTTAGGGTTAGGGTTAGGATTAGAAACCCTTGAATAGGGCTTAAGTTTTTTAGTTAGTGCAGCAGTAGCCTGATCATGCTTCCTGCCCAATTTAATAGCATGTTGAAGTGTGGTAGGTTCAAACATGGCTATTGTTGCTTGTAGCTCTTCATTAAGTCCTCCAATGAAACTTGCCACAAAGTAGATTTCTGATAATACATCCCCAGTAACTACCAGCATACAAGCTTTCAGTTCCTCATACTTATCAACATAATCTTCATAGCTACCAGTTTGTTTGAGTTTGTTAAACTCAGAAATCACTGTAGAGTCCTTAATCTCCTCAAATCTAGTTGAGAGAATAACCAAAAATTGTGCCCAAGTTAATTCCACATTTCTTTGATTGAAATTCTGAACTCATAGTGCTGCTTTACCCTCAAAATGGATAGTAGCCAAAGTGATTTTTGTTGATCAGTCATACTGGGCATAAGCTTAAAATACTCATTGGATCTCAGTACCCATAACCTAGGTTTAGAGCCATCAAACCTAGGGAATTCAATCTTAGGCACTGGGTTGTGAAATTGGGTACCATCAGTTAACTTCCTTGGAGATTCTTGATACTGATAGGATGATCCCCCACCAGTAGTTCCAAAGGTAAGCCCTCCCCCAGCAGGTCCATAGTTAGGCCCTCCACCACCAGATCCAAAGCTAGGACTCCCCAAAATAGAATGTCATTCATTGTGACCCTTGCCTTTTTCCATATATTCAATGGTTATAAGCGCATAGTTTGCCAAAGTGTTAGTCATAAGCTCAAATTTCTCCTCCATCTTGGTTGTTAAACCTTGCATATTGTCTGTTAGCTTCCCCTCTACGGCTTCCAGCTTCATGGCTTCCGTTTGAATTAACAATTCCAGCTTCCTGTGTGATTCTTGCAGATCCTTGGAGTGCGTTCCCTCGGCCATGATCAAAACCTGGCTCTGATACCAAATGTTACGTTTTTGATATTTTCTGGGATGTTTGTGATGTGTTTTTTAGATTTTCTGGAATAATATTGCTAAAATATAAATTGCTGGTAGAACAAGATGAAGAACAAGATGAAGATTTGAAGAAATAGGGAGAGAGAGAATTAGATAGGAAGAGAGGTAGTTAGAAGAGAGAGAATGATGCAAATTTTCTGATATTCTCATTCATCGGCCAGAGGCCGTATTTGTAACTAACAGTGGGGTCCACACACCAGTGGATATTCCTTAGGTATTTTAAAAGCAGAATCTAAAATAGATAATGGATCTTCCAGATTATTCTAAATGTTTGGGTCCATTTGCAAGAAGCCCAAACCTTTCCTCATTCAGATAAACTACTCAGATAATTTGGCTCAGGTGCATCCTAAGCCTCAGTTTCCTTATTCAGATAATTTGACCCAGGTGTAACCTGAGCCTCAGTTTCCTCGCTCAGATAATTTGGCTCAGGTGGCTCCTGAGCCTCAGTTTCCTCATTCAGATAATTTGACTCAGGTGTATCCTGAGCCTCAGTTTCCTTGTTCAGATAATTTGGCTCAGGTGGATCCTGAGCCTCAGGTTCCTCGTTTAGATAAATATATACTGAACCTTTATTTCCCACTGATAAAAGAAACCCTGATTTTAACTCCCCTTTCGTTCCCATCTCACCACTCTTCACGTTTCTCTCTGGTCTCGCAACAGAATCTGAATAAGGAAGAGAAAAAAGAAGAAGAAAACAAAGAAGAGGCGAGAAAGAAAAACCTTGGGAAGCGCCGCCATGAAAACCAACTGAAATCTGCTCCTGTTGCGACGCGAGGAAGAAGAAGTAGGGTAAATTCGCTAAGCGGGCTTGACTCGCGAAAAAAAAAATTGGGCCAAATTGCACATAAATTAAAGTATGTAATATTGCGTACAAGTTTTTATGTTTTTTAAATGCCTCAACTCATAGAGTATAGTTTACAAAACAGACATTTAAATACTTAGATTAGGGTGGTTCAAAAAAAAAAACAACTTAGATTAGGGTTTCAGTTAGCTAGATTAGAGTTGTTTCAGTTAATTAAGTTAGAAGTTAGTTACGACATCTAACAAATTCTCGCGTGCTCTATGCAGGGATTGTTATGCCGCTTATTATGTGACTTCGAATCGGAATAAATAAATATTTATCAATGTTTTATATCTTCAACACATAATTTATACTGTAATATTATTTTCCGTCCCCTTTCCCCATAGGCTTTATTGCCCTGTTATTTTTTTATTGCTTTATATTTCAAAGATTGTTGTTGGAATCATAAAAGTTGTTGCACACTTTAAATTGCTTATGAATTGCTTATAAATTTTTAAAATTCTAGTAGTTGACAAACAAATTACAATAAAAAGAAAAAAAAAATTCCAGAATGATAGCATTAAATAATACGTTGGCGTTTGGTTACGTGCATTAGAAGTGATTAGCTTAGTTAGTTAGAGTCCTAGTTAATTATTCAGCTAAGCTACACATGGATGTTGTTAGCGGTTGCTTCTAGAAATTAATATGAGCTTAGAAGCCGTTTTCTTTTGAGTCTATATTAATAGGATCACACCTGTACTTGTTCATTTCAGGTCAATATTATCACAAAAATTTTAATTTGTTGGTGTATTGTTCTTCAACAATGAGGTCGCATGGCATGTTTCCATAGCCTGTAGGAATGTGAGTCAATGCTCGGATCATGTGGGTTTCTTGAACCTTATAAGGCTTATTGACTCCCTGGAAGAACTCATATACATGATTAGGGGTGGTTCGATATACCGTGCCGAAAATATCGAAGTAAGTATATTGTACTGAAAGTTTTGGTATCTAACAAATTATAACGTATTGAAAATTTATGTATACCGAAAATTGGTATGCCATAATTTAGATATATTAAAATTACATACCGCATACGTATCATATCGACAATTCATTAATACCATACCATATCGATTTTTCGGTATAATATTTCATACCAAAAATTTATATATCGTTCCATGCCGAAATTTCGGTCTACCATCTCATACCGAATTTTTTAAATTATTTACGGCAAGATACCGAAATACTGTGATACTGCAATAGTTGTTGTAACCGGTTAGCTACCGGTCAAAGACCACCTGCCACGTGTCCACCAAATAAACAGGTGGACGAACACAGGCCACGCCAGTTTGGACGAGCACAGGTGGACGAACACGGGCCCTGCCAGTTGGGACAAACACGGGCCACCCCAGTTCGGACGAGCACGGGCCACCCCTATTCGGACGAGCACGGCTCACACCAGTTTGGACGAACACGACCACACTAGGGATGACCACACTAAGGACGACCACACCGACGTCAGCAAGGGTTTGGCTGGGACAGAATTCACACTCGCCTTGATTGGGCGAGCACAAGGGCAGTACCACAACAGGGCCTCGGAGCCGAACACATGGCCACCGAGCATGGGGCGAACACGAAACTATCGGAGCTCGCCACGTGCTCGCCAACTAGGGCGACCACAACATATCAAAGGCAACCTCGCCCATCTAACTGTATGTTCGCCTAGGGACCAAGCACATGCTCGTCGTGGCAGGCGAGCACAAGTACGGGCTGAGTAGAAAAGCCGACAAACAGGGGGTGAAAACCGTAGCAATCAGGAGTTGTCCGAACCGAACTTCCTCCAGTCATTCGAAGAGCCCCGGATGAACAGAGCGCCTTCTCTCCATCATAGGTGGATTCTTTGCCTCGTAAATCACTAACAGTGAACAAGCTCTCCTCTACCCTTCAGGCGAGCATGAATTGGTTGCGAGCAGAACCAGCACTTCCCCCGAAGACGAACAAATTGACAGAGAACACCTGTGCCACCCATGAAGGCGAGCACATGACTAGAGATCGGTTTGTCCATCTAGGGCGAGCACCGACCCCGTCGAGCCTATCATCCGTCACCCGGCGCTAGGCCGAGTCATATGTTAGGCAAACATCACCTGGGCGACAAGTAAAAGCCTTCACAAGGAAGTAAAGACAGATGTCGACAAGAGGTACACAGTAAGATACGTGTCAGCACCTCGTGCAGGCTTGTTAAACAAGAAAAGGCCAGCTCGTGTTTGCCATGCTACCACCTGTTAGCCAGAGTAGTATAAATAGTCCCTCAGGTGGCCAGGAGGAGAGAGGAGAAATTTCCCACCTAGCAACTTACCAGAAGCTTTTGTAACAGACACATACAATCGTGCTCGCCACATTGTACTTGTGCTCACCGCATTCCCAAATCACTAATAAATTAACCCCGGCTTGGTACGCCCACATATGTAGTCATTCCTGACGAACCGGGTCACAAAATCCTTATTGTCATTTTATATTGCATCGTGCTCACCAGAAACACACTGTGCTCGCCACGCACATACTGTGTTCGACACGTTGGATTTTATTTTGTTTAGTTGTCAATCAACACAGCCATGTCATAATTTCCATATAAGACGACTATCAACAATTGGCGCTAGAGGAAGGGGGGGTCAAGCGAACACAACCACACCAACATTGTAGGTCCCGAACGGGTTTTGTGAGGGTGGAAGTCTAGAGGGGAGGGGTGAATAGACTTCTAAAACTTTTTGTGCGGATCAGGTGTGAACTGCAGATAGCCCGATCAGAGTGCTAGTGTATCAGTTTAGACTGATGTTCAATCTTACTGAGTGCCTGAGGGCAGATCAGTTTGATATCTGTCAGTTTAACTGAATGGTGCGGAAGCTTGTTTTTACCCGTGTGAAAAACCAGTTTTATCAATCAGATTCTTAAGTCAGTTTTCAACCAGTTGACTAAGGTGTCAATCTGATCAGATCAGTTGCTTGGTGCAGACTGAGCTTAACTTTAGAATATGTATGCAGTTTAAACTCAGTTGAGTGACTTGTGTAAAGCGATAAGAAAGCAAGTAAATGCACACAAAACTTTTTATAGTGGTTCAGACGAAACCCGTCCTACGTCCACTCTTCCCTTAACACAGGGGAACCTTAACCTACTTTAACCAGCGGGACTTATATCCTTTTCAAGATGGCCGAGATGTTTACCGAGTTCTCACTCTTACAAACTTAACCTGCGGGACTTATATCCTTTTCAGGATGACCGAGATGTTTACCGAGTTCCCACTCAAGCTTAACCTATGGGACTTATATCCTTTTTAGGGTGGCCGAGATGTTTACCGAGTTCCCACTCTACAAACGTAACCAGCGGGACTTATATCCTACAAACAGGATAGCAGAGATGTTTAATGAGTTCTCACTCTACAGACTTGACCTAACTTGCGTTTGGGTGAAGAATGTTTGAGGGTTCCAACTAGAAATCTATCCTGGTGCTTTTAGGTAGCCAAAATGCTAGTGGATAGGATTTCTTGCTAAGACCTATGGGATGAACACTCTAAGAATAATCTTCAAATGTAGTGTTCTTTGAACGGAGAATTTGTTAGCTTCTTTTGCTTGTTCTCACTTGATGGTTCTTTCGTTGGTCTTTGCTTGTTGGACTCTACTTTTCAAAGTAAAGTTCGATCCCATTTTATAGACCTCTAAATCAAAGAGCCGTTGGAGAGCAATTTGAATTTCGGGCTATATTAGGTAGGCTGTAGGATATGATTGTGACGTGCTCCGATTATCGGCGTGGCCGTAAGCATGATTAGCGCCATTTTTGTTTGCAGCGTCGTATCCCGTATTGTCAGCTCTTTTTGTGCACATGTCGCTTTCTCCTTGGCTTCGCGAGGCGGCACTTTAGAAATTTGTCCGTTAGACGATTGATATTCCTTTTGTAGAGGATTCGTCTTGTCTGGTGTATCTTTTTGATTGTCACCAGGTGTGAGCTGACTTGATCAGGTAACTGATCAGTCTACCTTGTTTGAGTCATCAGATGCACATTGTCTTAGCTCAATATGCAGACTCTGCTGAATGTAGGTCTTCAGGTCTTTTGATATTCAGGTGTCTCTGAGCCTCAGTGTATTAGTCGTACTGAGTCTTCAGGTTTATTACTGAGTCTTCAGGTTCATCTGAGTCTTCAGTGTCTATCTGAGTCTTCAGGTTCATCTGAGTCTTCAGTGTCTTCTTGTCTTCACCTGATCTTCTGACTTCTTGTCTTCTGATTTGTGCTTAGCCATCTGATCATCTGACCTTATCTGGGTCATCTGATTCTTCGACTTGACCTATACATATTGAGTTCCCCCTCAATATGTGACCTATCTTTACATCAGCTATCTATACATTTCAGCTGGTCATCTTAATCTGATTCTAAGTCATCAGTCAGCTAATAGGTCTGACTGGTCCTATTACAACCTGTTTTGGAACTTCCATCAAAACTAAATTACATATTTCCCAACAATTTCCCCCTTTTTGATGGAACCAAAACGCTTAATTACACTTGATCAGAAAAACAGATACCATGAATGGAAATGTAGATATTGCAAATAGTACATACCTCAGAAGACAATGAGATGATTGTCTTAGAATCAGTGGGATGGAAATTTTTATTCAGATAGGTGTGTGCATTGTAGAATATATGAAAAGTGTACCTATCATCTGATTCCAAGTTGTCTTCTTCAGGTGTACTTGAATATTTGCAGTTCTTTGGGGATGCCAAACATCCTGTACATCCTTTGCATTAGTTTGTCCAGCTCTTCTTTTCTATGGATTCCTCCCTTTTCAGCAAGTCCATAGTAGATGTTCTTGAATTTAACAGGATCTAGCTTGTTGTCTGGACGCAAAGGTGGAAGGAGTAGTTCAAAGGGTGGAGCTTCTGGTATTAGTGACATGATCTTGCCTTCTGTCGTCACTGTCTGGTAGAAGTCTGGATACTTTGTTTCTAACCAGTTCTGGAATTCATCATCATTTTCAGTCTGATCTTGATGAATTGGAATCTTCTCCAGGATGTGGACGTCACATAACCATTCTCCTCTGATCTGATCCCATTCTGGAAGCAAATCTTGTCGTGCACAGAGGATGCCTTTAACAGGTGCTGGAAGGGCATTCTTCTCCTAAGAAATCTCCTCTGCTGCAGCTTCGGTCTTCCTCTTCCTTCGGATGTAGGCAATGTTCAACCCCTTTACCTCTGCTAACTTCTGCTTCTTGATTGCGGCCTCTTTTATTCTCTGTCTTGTCTGCTCTTGAACTTGTTCAGGAGTCATCTGGCTTTTGGTGGAGAATAGCTGGCCCTGTCTCTGATCTTCCGCTGTTGTTTTCATCATCTTGCCTTTGCCTTTCTTTCTCCTCATAGTCTGCTCAGGTTCATCTTGTTCGTCTTCTTCAGCTAATTTCTTAGAGAGTTCAAGACTCTTGGCCTGATCATCAGTTTCCATTCTATTCTGGATGAACGAAGAGAAGTCTTCAATTTTGTCGACTCTGGCAGTAATTTCTGAAAGAGCACTTTTCTGCTTAGCGATCTCTTTACTATGTTGCTTCACAGTTTCTTTCATTTCAGCAACGAGATCGGTAGATGGAGTGGCTGGCAAATCAGATACAGTGGTTTTTGGTAGAGATGAAAATTTTACCAACTGTGTCTGAGTCTGTTTTTCTTCTTTCTCATTTTCTTGAGTCTGTTTTTCTTTATTCTCTTCAGACTCTTTTTCTTCAGACTCTTTTCCTTCCCCCTTTTTGGTTGCATCAAAGAGGTTGGACATCTTGCGGTTCAGAGTAGTTAATTGCCGTGAGATCTCCTCTCTGAGTTCCTCAACAACAAGAGGAGTGATCTGGACGGTGGCAGAAGATGCCGGTGTGTAGAAGCGTCTGAGAGCAGTTTTGATTTCCTGTCTTGCCTTTTCTGTAGAAGCTAAAAAGTGTTTCCAACCCATATCCAAGTGGTTGTTGGTCTTGTCCAAGGATGCCCAGACACTCTCCAAAAGTACCTGTGTCTGATTGAGCATCTCTGTCTGAACTGAGAGTTTGTCAGACTGGAGTTTGAGCTTCTCAGCAAGAGGATATACTAGTTGCATTACTTCAACAAGGATGACATTGTGCATCCCAACTGTGTGACTTCGTTCCTTGTCAACTAGCTTTGCTTGCTCATCTTTGAATCGCTTCATTAGATCTGCTGTGAGCGCTTCGAATTTGTCTTTAAATGCAGCCTTGACCCCATCCTGAATCGTCTGAGTATACTGATCTAGGGTATCAGAGCTCATCGTAGCAGTCTATTCATATGTTGAAGCCTTGCCAAATTGGGTCTCATCTGCAGCACCCATTTTTGGTTCATCGGCAGCTCCCTCATGATCTTTAGGAGGTTGTACGGTTTCCTCCCTATTATCAGCAATACCGAACCTTTGTTGAATCAACCATCTGATATCATCATCAGATGCCAATTCCACAGCACTTTCAATCCCAGCATTGTTTAGACATTTCAACTCCAAGTCTACAAAGAAATTTGATCCCAGAGTTGTCATTAGAATCAGAAATTCTTCAATGCTTTTTAGTCTGATATCCCTCCAGAACACTATCTCTTCTATCTGTAGCTGGATGCCAGGATGTTGATCCAATTCAGGGCACAGATCCAGCAGATATTCCTTGATCTGTTGCTTCATTATCCTTATGATGGGGCTCTCTGGAGCAGGTGAAGCAAACACTGTTCTGGTGTTGAAGGGATTATGAGAGATGGACACTCGCTCGTCGGATCTCTCAGGTCCTTGAGACTTGATTGGGGATTGGGATGTTTGTTGTTCAGGTTCGTTTTTAGCGTTTTGAGGGTGTTCAGTTTCCTGAACGGGTTCATTAATTGGTGGTGTGGGAGATGTTGTTCTGATAGGAGAGGGTGAGGGTGAGAAGATTTTGTGGGGAGAGGATGGTGGTGAAGATTTTTGAGGAGAGGGTGATGGTGATTTGGAAGTGGGCGTTGGCGATCTTGCTCTCTGGAAGATCTTGGTGAGAGGCAGAGAATCAGATGGTGATTCTTCCTCAGGTAGCTCCACTTCTGTCCCTCTGACAGATTTCTCTCCTTCTGCTGCGATCATCTGCTCTTCCCGTACTTCTCTGATAGTTAGCTCAGGCGGGTGCTATCTCTTCGTCGTCGATCTTACTTAGATCAGATCCTCTGTTTCTGGCGGCTTCTTTGGGCGAGAACTTGGAGCGATTTCCAGAGGAGATGAGACTCTCTTCGGCGTTTTTATTTGGCGTCTGGTTTCTTGGCGGATCCTTCCTCTTCATCCTCTTTTCTAGAAACGGCCTTTTTCTGCGCCCGGGCGATGCGATTGCCTTATCTTTTTCTTTCTTTTCTCCTTGGGTTTTGGGCACATAAAGTCGGATCCTCATCGGCTTGTCGGTAGGAACTCATCTTTGCCAAAGTATGGCCTTGTGCTTTGCTTGGTAAATCTTCGCTCCATTCTCGTTCCATTCATAATTGCGTGGCGAACTTATCGAGAATGATAGAAATTTTTGTGTATGAATGAGCACTTGAAGATAAGCACACTTCATTGCTCTGGTTCCTTTCGAACTTTCGAGTCTTTTCTCGATCTTGCTTTGACCATTCCCATCAATCAATGTCCGAAGCCTTCTTGATTATTGCGGCCATTACACTTATCTTGTATGAAGTGACCGCATCAAAGGTCAGTAAGTCGAGCACATGATCACCTTACGAGCGATCTCAAGAAGAAGGCGATACTTTCTTTTCGAGATAGGAGGCTTTGGCGTTAAATCGTGTTCTCCTTGTTTCTTGGTCTCAACATCTTTCGGCTTCAAGAAATTCCTTTTCTCCTACAGCAGTCGTGTAGGTCTCTGGATTGATGCTTCCTCGAGATAGGCCAAATAGCCTCTGTAGATCGTCATTTGACACTCGAACTTCCATTCCGCCAACGGAAGAAATCAGGTCAGCATCATTGTCTTCATCCCTCTGCAGATTGTAAAGAAACTCCAGGGCTTCATGGGTGTGAACGATGTTCGATGAGTAAAGCAATACTGGTTCGATCCGCACATTTCTTAAGCACTCCGAATTTTCGGCGATTAGGATCTGAGGTGATGGTGAAGACGACGTACTTTTCATCAATGATGTCTTTCTTCATCGATGCAAAATTGCAGTACTTTTTCCCTTGTCCCGGTCTTGAAACAAGATGTGCCATTTCTGTAAGATATGCAATTTGATGTTTAGTTTGAGTAAGATATTTCAATAAATTCAGACAAACTAGCAATTTCAGCATCAATTTTGCAAATAAGCGTTTAGATCAAATAAAATTACAGAAATACAACTTGTAAACCTAGGTACCATAGAGAAATTGAGATCATGCAATTAATTAAAGCAAGAGATTACCAGAAATTGATTCGAAAGATTTAGAAATCGGAAGAATAGAATCAAAAGATTTTGAAGGTAATTCTCTGAATATTTGATAAAAATATGATCTCTTAAGAGCTTTGAGAAGACGAAATAGCGGAAAGCGGTTTTCTGAGAAAGATTTTGATTTTATAGAATACGAGGGAAAACCTTTTTGCACAACTTTCCAAAGTACTCAAGTATCCATTTTTTGAAATCGATGGCTGAGATTAGTTGGCCAAAAAGTATTTTGATCGCACGGTTGAGAAAAGTAGTCTTCTCGTTTTCCAGACTCAAAAAATCGCAATAAAACGTTTTGAAAACATTTTCCAGGTCCGCATTAAAAGCTTTGCAGAGCATGCGTCATGAACAGTGTAAAATATAAATCAATTAAATAAAATAACGCATACAAAGAATTCAGAAAGAGATAAATAAGAGAGCGTATCTGACTGATTGATATTGTAATCAATCAGTTACCACGGTGATCTGATCTGGTACTTTGTTGACCTATCTGATGGTTGCCTTATGCATTTCCCAACAATATCTCACTTATCTGATCAGATTCTTGCTTGAAACACTTCGCCACTTATCTGATCCTCTTATCTGATACTCTTTATCCTTCAGTCTTCTTCTAACAACCCGCATTAACTGAAGTCAACTCCCGCTAAAACTTTTACTTCGGGGAGTCCAAAAGTCGCCTCGATTCCCAAATTGGCGCGATTTGACATTCAGTAATAATGGCATAGATACGCTGTGATTTAATCACACCGTTAACTCATCCCAACCATTAGCCGCGTGTTCCTAACGCGTTGTAGATGCAAATTTCTCTTAAGATCTTCTGAGACGATAAAATTTGCATTTATACCCCTAATTTTCTTCTATAAATAGCCTGGGGTGTTAGGCAAACAACACCATCATAAACTATTTCATCTTCTTTAGCATATCCTTCATGCTTTTCTGATGAGTTCCTTATTTCCGGTGGGAACTTTTAGCCTTTTTCCAATGAATTCAGCTTCTCAAATCAATCCTGTGTGTTTCTTCACACTACTTTCGTCGTCATCTAAGATTTCACATACTATCAATGCTAAGCTTCTTAACCACCATGGAGGCGGATCTGCTAAGGCAAATGAGAAGGCACTTCTCTAACTAACAAGTATGCACCTTATGCGCTATATCGAGATGACGGTATAAGTATCAACAGACTCAGTCTGAAACAAAACATGGGTTTAATATACAAAATAGTGTATCAAACTCAATATTTGCATGAGACACTTATGGCCATATGGTCTTTGTGACCAAACTTTGTGGGCCTTTGTGTCCCATTTAACAATTTGGAGAGCCCATTGATTTTTTAGGTCTAAGGGCTCTAGCTTAAAAAGATCCTTCAAGGCTCGCTCTCGCTTCTCACTCCAAGATTCTAAGAGCGGCTTTCGAGGATTCTAGAAGCTTCTCTGCTGGTTTGGGTTGGAGAGTCCGAGAGCATCAGCTCTTAAAATCTCTCTCTCTCTCCTTCCCTGCCTAGGGTTGTCTTTAGGGCTGATGGTTTATGTATTGACCTCCGGGTCTTCTTGTACTTGTAATACCACTTGAAGATAGATGTAGCATTTGTAGCTTGTGATATCACTTGTAACTTGTAAATCGACCTCGGGTCTTTATCAATGAAAAACTCTGTTATTCCATTCTTTGTGTTGTTTTTCTTGACTTATGCGTCTGTAGCTTTAAACTTTGATTTTTTTGTTTTTCAAACTTTAATCGGCATATAAAGTAATCTTCAACTTATTCGGAAATAAATCGATATATATCTTGATCGCTTTTTATCCGAACTTGGATCATTTACTTATCGACTTTTCGATCTGCTCCTTATCCCGAACTTCAAATCGGCTCATAAATGCAGTTAATCTAATCGGTTGAGATTCTAACTCAATTGATTCCACTCTTTGGTTAGTCTTTTAACCAACTAATTACGGAGATCAATCCTTGACCATATCTCGGTGCATTTTCTCCAAGATCCGAAGCCCTAGGCTCGTTGCATAACTCTCTCGAATCGATCTCGGCTAGTGGCTTGGTTAAGATATCAACTTTACGCTTGTCAATTATGGATCTTTTTCCATCCGATATTCTTCTTTTCAACATGATCTACGATAAAATGGTGTCGACATCCACATGCTTGCATCTTGTATGTAGAAACGAGATTACGAGTGATTGCAACTTTTTATCTTGTCACATAATATAGGCACGTTCTTAGCTACAATGTTGTAATCTGAAGAACCATGACTTAGCGAAAGCGGTTGGGAACAACAACTTCTGGGAGGTATATTAGTTTATCATAGTAGATGTCTTGCAATCGGAATTAGTTTCCGATATGGAAAACCAAGAGATCGGTTTATTTCCCGAACCGACATGAAAACGAGGTTGACTTCACGTCGATTCGCAACCTCCGTGTCTGAATTAGAATACCCACTAAGCTCTAATTGTCATCGATGGGTAAAATAAACCAAGGTTTATTTTCTTGTAAGATGGGTTGAGATGGATAGCTTATTAATTTCTAGGTGGCTTTGCATTGGATTTTTGAAATCGCACATACACCCTCTCGCCAAAAAGTAATATGCAAGATCGCGGGCAAATCGGGTATGTTGGGATTATCTTTGGAAAGTATGCTTTTACTTTGTATAATCGAAATTGAATTTTCGGACTTATTTATTTTGAAATAAATTGTTTATCAAATTCTTTAAATATTATCGAATGTTACATATATTTCTTGCATATTTATTTCAATAAGTCGTCGTGTTACATTGTAGTTAATTTAGTGATACCGGATCACGAAGATTAAATTAGCTTGAGGTCCTTGTAACTAAAAAAGTACGCTATTCACGACCTAGATGGAAATGAACAAACCATCGTGAAAGAAATTTGAAGTGTAAGGCTCGAGATTGGCTTGTCTTGACCAAGAGATTACACTAGTGCAAGTGATGTATTGAATAGGACCTACATGAGGATAAATTCTCATAAATTCAACAAGGAAGAATTATACCTCTTGGTTCGTTATTTCTTAACCAAAATCCCTTAAATAGGATCACGTGGGATTGGTAACTATTGCTTTGACTTATCATGGGTAGCGAATCAATGAGATTCAATACTTTTATCTTGGACAATATTATTAGTCACATGTGATTGCTAAGATTTAATCGAAGAATCGTGTGCAAAAACGCTTGTTTGATTCATTCCCCCTTGAAGGTTCATAAGCTTTATCATACCAAATCTTGCAAGTGGAATTAGTTTTAGGTATGGATAATAATGTTGAACCGTTCCTTGACCAAGGATAAAAGATATTAATTAATGGAAAGCTATTTTGGGTGGCTTGAATTAATTAATGGGCTAATTAATCTTAAACACGGGAAATAATGACCGGAGCCATATTGATTCGTAATATGGGTTAAGATGGATAGTGCAATATTAATTATGTAGTGGGATTAATTAATATTTATGGGCTTGAATTATATTGTGGCTCAATATTAGATATTCAAGGTCCATTAGAAGGTCCAATCTTAATTCTCCTAAAGGCCCCACGAGTAGCCCAACATATAGTCCATTAAGCTGAAAAAGGTGATTAAAATAAAATAAATAAATGTTGCTTATTTTTCCAATAATATTTCGAAAATTATGGATAAAGTTGGGAGAAAGATTTTCTTTGAAAATTTTTTAATGGAATGAAGGTATGTATTCTTGGAATACAAGATTATCTCATTAAATTCAAGAAATCTCCCACTTGGTTATTCATAATGATATTTTCGAAAATTTTAAAATATAGTGGGCAAGAAAGATTTTCTTGATTTTCTTGAAAAGATATTATGGAAGATATGTATTTCTTGAAATACAAGAATATCTCATAAATTCAAGAAGATCCAAATCTTGGAATCTTGATCATCTTTTTTTTTCGAAAAATCCATATATATAGAGTAGGTGGGATTTTTGTGGAATATTATGATTATGGGAAAAAGAATATAGGGGATATATTCAAGATTTCTTGGAGATCAAGAAAAGATTTTCCCACATCATATTTTGCCAAAAAATTCGTTCACCCTAGTCTCTATAAATAGGGGATGATTCTTTCATTCCCAAGTACAATTCCATGTGCTGGAAAAATTAGTAAATCCACAAAGGTGGTGCAACATAATTTATTTTCCTTTTGTTAAATCGTTCATAAGAATCCTTCCACCGGATAGTCGAACGAGGGCTAAGGGAATACTTGGGAAGTCCTTACGGTTAGTCTATTCAGTCATACCGTTGCCATCCCAAGAGGTACGTTCACGTAAACTCGTAGAATTCCGCATGCGTAGGTTTTACGTGAATTATTATATGCATGATATGTTGTTGGATTATTATTTGAATTAATATAGGATTAATTCATGCTAGTAATAATTAAAGAATTAAATTTGTATTTAAATATTCACCCCAAATAGATTTGTGCAACTTATTTCCCAACAAGGTATAGTAATGATCCAATTAGAGCTCTATATTCCTTCTGATTCGTTTTCTGACCATCTTCATCTGGATCCATCTTGAACCCGGTCATCATTAGAATTTTGGCTTCCTTGCAGTGTTGAACTCCGAACTTTGCGGTAGATTCCTTGTGTCTTACTTTGGCGGAGATGAATATCCCTTCTGTACTCTGCTTGACTTGTAATCCCGAAAGTAATTCATACGTCCCATCATGGACATCTCGAATTCCCTTGCATCAACTTGATGAACTTCTCACATAGCTTCTTGTTGGGAGATCCAGAAGATGATGTCGATCCCGTGAATCTGAACCATCGAGAATATCTTCTCCATCTTCTATTCGAATAAGGTTCGTCCTTTATTCCTTTAGTGAACCATTGTCTGTCAAGAGCGGAGAGAGTGTATCATACCAAGATGGAGGAGCTTGTTTTCAAAGTAAAGAGCTTTTCTTAAACGGTACACTTGGTTGCCTTTTTTCAAAGCACGGAGGTTGTTCGACATAAACTTCCTCTGCTAGTACCCGTTTAAGAATGCACTCTTTACATCCATCGATACACGATGAACCCTCGTGGGAAGCATATGCGTAAAGCTTTGACCAAATGGCTTCTAGGCGGCGGCGGTGCAAAGGTCTCATCATAATCAATCCCCGATTGTGAATACCCCTTAGCAACAAGTCTTGCCTTATTTACGGTTATGACATTTTTCTCATCTCTCTTGTTCTTGAATACCCACCGTGCCAATTACGTCTTGATGAGTTGGTACGTCCACCAATTCCCAAACTTGATTTCTCTCAAGCATTGTTTCGGCTCCTCTGCATGGCTAGAATCCAGCTTGCGTCTTTTAGAGCTTCCTCTACTGTAGTTGGTTCCTCCATAGACAGATAACAACAGTACATGGCACTTTCACCAATCTGATGTCTAGTTCTGACTCTATCAGATGGGTCTCCGATAATCAGATCAGTTGGATGACTGGTAATCCAGGTCCTTCTGTTCTGATGTGCGTCTGTTTGGAGAACATCATCCATATCTGATAGTTCATTACTAGTGATTGGGAGAGGTGCGGAATTATGATCCACTTGATAAGAACATGTCTCAGCTGATGTTGGACTCATCATGTCTTTGAAATACATTCATAGGAACCGAAGTTCCCCACGAACCGGATGGTTCGGTTGATCTTATCTCATTTGTAAAAGCTTCTTCACTGACAGTTGTGCGTACCTTAGGGTCTGATTGACCTGTTGAATCAGCAAGATAAAGTTCTGGGATGTACACTTTTACGTGTTTAGCTTCTTTCTCCTTGATGCTTAGCTGGTCCATTTTCTGCGTGTCATGTAACGGTTGATCTGGTACGGCTTTGTACTCGAGGCGACTTTTTTTCTTGTTGAAGATGTCTCATCAAAGACCACATGGGGTGTTTCTTCCACAACTAGAGTTCGTTTGTTGTAAACTCTGAAAGCCTTGCTGGATGAGGAATATCCCAAGAATATGCCCTCATCTGACTTGGCCTCGAAAGTCTTCAACTGACTTTTCCCATTGTTGTGAATGAAACACTTGCACCCAAAACACATGGAAGTATGAAACACGAGGTTTTCTATCTTTCCACAGTTCATAAGGTGTTTTGAAATGAGTCTTAGTCAGAGAACATCTATTCTGAGTATGGCATGCTGTGTTTATTGCTTCTGCCCAGAAACGGTTTGGTGTGGCATGTTCAGCTAACATAGTGCGAGCAGCTTCCTTGAGAGTTCTGTTTCTCCTTTCTGCTACTCCATTTTGTTGTGGCGTTCTTGCAGCTGACGTTTCATGTTGTATACCAAACTCAGTGCAAAAATCAGTAATAAAGGTATTCAGGAACTCTGTACCTTTATCTGATCTGATCTTTACTATGTTGACACCCTTCTCATTTTGTAGCTTCTTGAGCAGTTCGGGTATCTTAGTCGTTGTCTCGTTCTTCTTGTATAAGAATACAACCCAAGTAAACTTGGAATAATCATCCATGGTTACAAGAGTATATTTGCATCCACTGAGACTGACTGGTGTAACTGGTCCGAATAGATGCATATGGAGCAGTTGCAATACTCTACTGGATGCTGGTCCAGGTATTCCCTTGAATGAGGCTTTAACTTGATTTCCCATCTGACATGCGGCACATGTCTGATCTTTGGAGAATATCTCATTCGGAAGTCCCTCAACCAAAGACATCCTAGCGATCTTGTTAAGAGTCTTGAAGTTCAGATGACTCATTCTTTTGTGCCAGAGCCAACTGCTACTTTTAGAACTCTTAAAAATTAAGCATGTATTGTTTGGGCAACTATTCCAATCTGCTATGTAGATTGTCCCTTTCCTTGAACCAGTTAACAAGATTTGTTGAGTGGCTCGATTCCTTATCGTACATTTGTTGCTCGAGAACTCAATGCTGAATCTGTTGTCGTAGAATTGTGATACTGATAGTAGATTGTGCTTCAATCCTTCAACAAACGAGACTCCAGTTACTTGTACATCATCATTCTCTAAGGTTCTGAATCCTTTGGTAAAGCCAAAGTTATCATCACCTAAGAGTACACGTGGGCCTTCTTGTTCTTTGTAAGAGCTAAGGAGATGTTTGCTTCCAGTCATGTGCCTTGAGCATCCACTATCGATGTACCAGATAGTTGCTTGTGCACCTCCTTTGTTGGCTAGTCCCACGCGAACCTGCAATCAAATCAGGCTTTAGGTACCCCTTTTGGATTGGGTCCTGGGGGTTAGTGGTGGTTTTAGGGATCCACACAAACAGAGCACTTCTATGAAAATCTGAAAAATTAGAAGGTCTGATTTGTCTCCCATACATATCAACATAATCATACGTCTCTTTATATGCTTTCTGATTAGTATGATTATTCGTGTGAGCCTTGGGTGACTTAGAAGACTTGGGATTTTTCTTTATATTTTGTCTTCTTTTAATCGATTGTGGCTCGGTGCGATAGCCTAGATCTCGATTATAAGGGGGTAATACGATTGCTACCATCAAAAGATTCATATCTTTTTGGCATAGGTGGTCTTTTGCGGTTTACCTATAAGCTTGCTTATTAGGCGGTGACCTTGATTGGGTCTCAGATTAGATTTCATTCTTCTGGGTTGTCTCTTCTTCGATACCTAATTTCTGGCGATCGAGTTGAGGTTTCTTGAAGAAAATGGGTTCTTTGTTGATTCCTCGGTGATGCTTTATCGATTAGGGTCCATTTCTATTCCCTTTTCGATTAGGCACCTGCCTTTCTTGCTTTCGTGAGTTTTTTTTCCCTTATCGGATACAAGTTTAGCTTTTTAGTGTATCTTTTGTCGAGACTCGTTTGATTACACCTTACGAAGTGAATCAAGCGGGGCTTTGTTGATGATGTAGAAAGGTTCTCATACCCAATTCCCTTCTTGTTAGTCGGCGTTGAAAATAGGTGTTCATATCTTGAGCGGTTTTAGATGACTTCGCGAAAACCTCTATTTTCTTGCATAAAACTATCCTCGATGAGATTTAAGACTCTCATGTAGTCGGAATAGCTCATCAAATTTAGCTTGAAGGATTTTGAAGTTATCGACTTCTTTGTTTTGTTGATTGCTAAGCGATCTTTGATCCGCTTCTCTCGATCGAAGATTTAACTTTCGAGAATGTTTAGTTCTCGTTACCTTACGGCGGTTTAGTGGATTTTAGTTGGTAGCTTTCTTTGAGAGCATTCTCTTTAACAAGGCGATTATTTACGATCCTTAGCTTGTCATTTTTAGCTTCCACTATTGTATAAGTGTCTCTCTTGCATCGGAGAGATCATCAAACAATTTCTCGAGTATTTGCAAGTCAATCTCTCCAGCGGTGTGCTAATAATAGCGGTGTGGAAATTGAAAAAAGCGAAGGTTTGGAGGTTACCTCGGATTGGTCCTCCTTGGCCATCAAAGGAGACTTCATCGTCATCTGAAGAGAATATCAGATCTTCTTGCTCATGGAAGTCAACAAGATCGCTCGGACATAAGTCTTCTCTGAGATGAGTACCGAGTCCTCGGAAAGGCAGATAGGAATCATCAACTCGGATGTGTCGTGACGGTGCTTTCCTATCTCGAGGCGTTGCTCTCTTTGTTCCGTTTCTCTTCTCTTTTCTAGAGTCGGTCGAGGCGATCGGTGCTATAGTGACTGGTTTCTCGCGATTGAAGCATGATCCTCGATCTCTGAAACTTCCTCTGCCCGGGTGAGTCACTTCCGTCGTAGGATCTGTCGGGTGACTTTCCTTTCGATAATGTCGAGCTCCTTCAGCCGGATCTGTTGTCTCTTCTCTCATCCGCCGGATCATCTCTTTTCTTTTCTTCTCTGTGATCTCTTGATCATCGGATCTCAGTTCTTTCTCGTGATCCGTCGGTTGGCCTCCTGTTTCTTTGATAGTCTTTGTAGAATCTCCGATACTTACCAAAAATTTGTGTATTTGTTCTTTCAAGTTTCTGTAGTAGCGAAGCGTCTGATTACCTTGACTCATTATGTTTCCAACACGTTCGGTGGCCTTCGATCTGCTTCTTTGGTTGCTTTTCGCAAGCCCGATTTAGGCGTTGAGGTTTTTGAGGCGTCTCGTCTTCATCTGCTTGTCCTCTTTTCGATTAAGTCGAACTTCGTGAGCTTTAAGGCTTAGGAACAAGCTACTCGGCTTCATCTTTGAAATGTCTTGGCAATCCTTGATTCGTGACTTTTCATGTCCCATTTTCTTGGTGAGAGATCTTAAGATCTTGTAGTTGATATCTTTGTCTGACATCTCTCTACCAAGTTCTCGTAGCTTATTTACCGACATGGTGATCCTCTCATCGAGCTCGTTGATGGTCTCGTTGGGCAACATCTTTAGCTTTTCGAACTTCACCAGTTCGGCTTGTAGTCGACTGTCTTTGATCTGATCATTTCCTTCGCATATCTCAGCAAGGGTATCCCACATTGCTTTCGCGGTTTTGAGATACTTTATCTTCTCCTTGGTGAATTTATCCATCGTCTTCATGATTATATGTCTGACGATTGTATCTAGAGTATACAACTTTCTTTCCTCTGCATCCATCAGGGCTGGGCTTTTTCGCACAAGATTTCCCGTGGCAAAGTCTGGATCTCCTCCAACTGCTGGGTTGTCGTGATATATGATGATGGGTCCTCGTTCAATGACTTCCATCATTCTGTCGCTTATCAATCCTAGATGGTTGCACATATATATGGCCCAATCTGCATACTCATCAATTGAAAACTTAGGCAAATCATGATACATACCAGAGGTATTATCCATGCTGAGTGATTTTGAAAACGAATGAGTTTTAAAAACAGTTTTTCAAGATCTGTTCAAATTACCACAAAGATTCTTCCTCAAGAATCGTTGATACTCAAAGCCAGTGGTCTGTAGAACCACTGCTCTGATACCACTTGTAGGTCCCGAATGGGTTTTGTGAGGGTGGAAGTCTAGAGGGGAGGGGTGAATAGACTTCTAAAACTTTTTGTTCGGATCAGGTGTGAACTGCAGATAGCCCGATCAGAGTGCTAGTGTATCAGTTTAGACTGATGTTCAATCTTACTGAGTGCCTGAGGGCAGATCAGTTTGATATCTATCAGTTTAACTGAATGGTGCGGAAGCTTGTTTTTACCCGTGTGAAAAACCAGTTTTATCAATCAGATTCTTAAGTCAGTTTTCAACAGTTGACTAAGGTGTCAATCTGATCAGATCAGTTGCTTGGTGCAGACTGAGCTTAACTTTAGAATATGTATGCAGTTTAAACTCAGTTGAGTGACTTGTGTAAAGCGATAAGAAAGCAAGTAAATGCACACAAGACTTTTTATAGTAGTTCAGACGAAACCCGTCCTACGCCCACTCTTCCCTTAACACAGGGGAACCTTAACCTACTTTAACCTGCAGAACTTATATCCTTTTCAGGATGGCCGAGATGTTTACCGAGTTCTCACTCTTACAAACATAACCTGCGGGACTTATATCCTTTTCAGGATGGCCGAGATGTTTACCGAGTTCCCACTCAAGCTTAACCTACGGGACTTATATCCTTTTTAGGGTGACCGAGATGTTTACCGAGTTCCCACTCTACAAACGTAACCAGCGGGACTTATATCCTACAAAGAGGATAGCCGAGATGTTTAATGAGTTCTCACTCTACAGACTTGACCTAACTTGCGTTTGGGTGAAGAATGGTTGAGGGTTCCAACTGGAAATCTATCCTGGTGCTTTTAGGTAGCCAAAATGCTAGTGGATATGATTTCTTGCTAAGACCTATGGGATGAACACTCTAAGAATAATCTTCAAATGTAGTGTTCTTTGAACGGAGAATTTGTTAGCTTCTTTTGCTTGTTCTCACTTGATGGTTCTTTCGTTGGTCTTTGCTTGTTGGACTCTACTTTTCAAAGTAAAGTTCGATCCCATTTTATAGACCTCGAAATCAAAGAGCCATTGGAGAGCAAATTGAATTTCGGGCTATATTAGGTAGGCTATAGGATATGATTGTGACGTGCTCCGATTATCGGTGTGGCCGTAGGCATGATTAGCGCCGTTTTTGTCTGCAGCGTCGTATCCCGTATTGTCAGCTCTTTTTGTGCATGTGTCGCTTTCTCTTTGGCTTCGCGAGGCGGCACTTTAGAAATTTGTCCGTTAGACGATTGATATTCCTTTTGTAGAGGATTCGTCTTGTCTGGTGTATCTTTTTTATTGTCACCAGGTGTGAGCTGACTTGATCAGGTAACTGATCAGTCTACCTTGTTTGAGTCTTCAGATGCACATTGTCTTAGCTCAATATGCAGACTCTGCTGAATGTAGGTCTTCAGGTCTTTTGATCTTCAGGTGTCTCTGAGCCTCAGTGTATTACTGAGTCTTCAGGTTTGTTACTGAGTCTTCAGGTTCATCTGAGTCTTCAGTGTCTATCTGAGTCTTCAGGTTCATCTGAGTCTTCAGTGTCTTCTTGTCTTCACCTGATCTTCTGACTTCTATTCTTCTGATTTGTGCTTAGCCATCTGATCAGCTGACCTTATCTGGGTCATCTGATTCTTCGACTTGACCTATACATATTGAGTTCCCCCTCAATATGTGACCTATCTTTACATCAGCTATCTATACATTTCAGCTGGTCATCTTAATCTAATTCTAAGTCATTAGTCAGCTAACAGGTCTGACTGGTCCTATTACAACCTGTTTTGGAACTTCCATCAAAACTAAATTACATATTTCCCAACAAACATAAACACTCCATAAAAAAACCACCCAGGCAGACAAAAGTAATATAATGTCTTAGTCAAGAAACACTCAAACTCAGAGATCCGGGCATAGCCGATTTCACGTCCAAGATGAGGCTCAACATCAACCTCGGGAAAACCAACCCCTGGAGAACATAAATCTGGAGGATATAGCAGGCGACCCTGCGGCCACAACAAGGGTCCTCACCTATTTGCTGCGAGCTCAAAAAGAGCGGGCAGAAAGAGATCGGGCCGAACAGGACAATAACGAGGTTTCAAATGGGAACTAGCCGCAGGGGTCCCGAAAGTTGGTGTTTGCTCATCTGAAAATGCCAACAAAGGATAGGTTGGGTGATCAGTCCCAACAAGCTCACCAGCACGCGCCCCGGGCGAGCAAGCAAGCTCAATCGGCCTCGCTTGCTCGCCAAGAACACCAGTGCAGCTCGGAGCTTGAGAAATCAATGGGGATGAAATTGTCCATCCACCATCGACTGGGTGAGCATGGGCGAACACAGAAGGGGAGACTGTCCCACCATGAGCATGACCCTCAGAGTCCTCATGGTGGAACCCAGTCTTGTCCTGGGTTCGTCGACTCCACAAAATTTACGGAGATGTAGAAGGCGATCGAGAGCCTGCAGGCCGACCTGGACACGACTAAAGGGCTTCTGAAAACGAGCATAATGCCATGCTCGCCGTTGTCCCCAACAATCATGTCCGCCGAGGTACAGAGAAAGGTGGCGAAGAAGTACCCACATGTCCCTATGTTCGATGCGGAGTCCGATTCGCACGTCCATCTTAACAAATACTCGGACTTCATGATCGCCATGGGCGCCACCGACGCAACCCAGCGTCGATCTTTCCCTATGAATTTGGGCGATCGGGCGCATAGGTGGTTCTCCAACTTGTCCGCCGGTTCCATCACATCCTTCACACAGTAGGGGTAGAATTTCCTGTCCCACTTTTCTTCAATATGTGCTCGTCAAGCCCCTAAGCAGAGGCTAGCACATTTCTCTCAGATAAATGGTGAATCAGACTCGACATACGTGGAAAGGTTCGATAGGTGTCTGTATGATGGGGCCCCCGTGGAGGAAGATGTCATCATCTTGGCGGTGGTTGGGGGCCTAACCCTCAATACAGACATGTGGAAGACCATACACTGAGATTGGCCGAACACGTACGCCGAGTTCCGTGAGCGGGCGGCAAATATAATCATTATGCAAGAATTGCTTGCCCAATCTCAGGCCGAGCAGGAAGGGGCGACCAGACAGGCGGTTGCTAACAAAAATTTGGTGAAACGAACAACTTCGGGCGACCAGGAGGGCGATTAGAAATGGATCTGCCTATGATGGAGGGACCAGTCATCTCCACCTTAGGGGATTGAGTGCGAATACATGTTATCAAGCGGTGAGCAAACGCCTGCAGATTGACTATGTCATTCTTTGCTCGCTGTAGCTATGTAAACCAGGTTCAACCTTAGGAGGTTGGGTGTTCGCCGTCCTTCATTTTTTCCCTTGTAAAAGTTAAAACTTGTAATAGCTAGGTTTTTTATTGTTTTCCAATTGTAAACAAATGTAATAGTTAGAACACCCTGTGTGATGTTTTTTACTTACGGTAGTGTAAGTTTAGAGTGGTCGCACCGAAATAAGATGACCGAAAACATGGTCGAACAAGCCGAGTTTGTGTTTTGCTTGACAAAAGATAAGACGCTCACCACAAAAAGATAAGACGGACAAGTAGTGCAACATGGTCGCACCGAAATAAGACGACCAAAAATGAATAGTGATCACAACAAAATAAGACGATCATGACGAACAAAGGTTGCAACTAAATAAGACAACATACAGGGTCGCAACACAATAAGACGATCACAGAAAGTGCAAGTTAAACACGAACACTTGAAAAATTAAGTTAGACCAGGTTATGAAGAAGCCATCTAAGCCAAGCGTAAAGACTTCTGCATCAAGAGGTTTAGCCGAGCATAAAAAGACCACTGTAAGCGAACAAAGGGTTCTATCACTTGTCTAAAACTCGACTAATAGTCTAGTTATCAGGTGTGGGGGTAGTGATTAGCTGAGGGCACGAACACCATCGGGCTCGCCTTTAGCTACCATGTCATCCCCGTGCTCGCCTGCAACCTTATCTTCATCGTCAGACGGAGGGTCGACCTCTTCGACCCCCTATGGAAAGAATGAGAAATCGAAGCGAATCTCCGTGAGAACGGTAAAGGCGAGATGGCGACCAGCGGCCGGGGGTAGTTAGCTAACCACTCCTTCAGATCATTCTTGGAGGGGTCCGACTGTTTGAGAGGTAGAACACGTCGAGCGATTTGGATGCCACTTGCGTAAGAAAAGTCGACCACACGACCATCATCAAGTAAGCTCTCAACACTACTTGCCTTATAGTCATTTTTCTAGCCGACACAAGGGGGTTGTTTCTCTGAGGCCGGCCAAGCGGGGGATTTGCTAGCATGCTCGCCCCCATGGTCGCCTTCATTAGCGTCGACCAGTCCACCTCTTCGGCGTCGACTTTTTGCCTTCTCGGTGATGACTTTGTCTATCTTTGTTGGCGTTGACCAACCCGCCTCTTTGGCATTGAATTTCCGCCTTCGTTGCGTCTACCATCCCGCCTCTTCGGCGTCAGCTTTCTGCCTTCTCAGCGATGACTTTGTCTGCCTTCATTGGCATCGACCAGCCCGCCTCTTCGGCATTGGCTTTCTGCCTTCTCGGTGATGTCTTTGTCCACTTTCGTTGGCGTTGACCAGCCCGCCTATTTGATGTCGACTTTCTGCCTTCTCAGTAATGAATTTGTCTGCCTTCATTGGCATCGACCAACCCGCCACTTTGGCATCGACTTTCTGCCTTCTCGGCGATGACTTTGTCCGCCTTCATTGGAGTCGACTAGCTAACCTCTTTGGTGTCGGCTTTCCGCCTTCTCGGCAGTGACTTTTTCCACCTTCGTTGGTGTCGATCAGCCTGCCTCTTCGACGTCGACTTTCTGCCTTCTCGGCGATGACTTTGTCCGCCTTTGTTGGCATCGACCAGCCCGCCTCTTCGGCTTCAGTTTCTTGCCTTCTTGGCAATGACTTTGCTCGCCTTCATTGGCGTCACCACCAGCACGGTCAAAAATGGTCGTCGATGAGCACAAAAAAGACTCGTACAAAAGAGGTTTACCTCAGAGTACGAGCATAGAAAAGACTCGTACAAAGAGGCTCAACTTGGAGTACTAGCACATAGAAAATTGACGATGAGCGTAGAAAAGATCCTTAACCCGGGGGCTCATTCTGAACCATTGAGACCTTATAGGACATCCGAGCAGGATCGCAGGCAAACATTATGACTTCAAATGCAACGAAGGATGAAATATTATCAAGACATGAATCAAGATCGAACTCTGAGCAAAGCCAAAGTCTGACCTTGGGGGGTATTGTTGTAACCGGTCAGCTACTGGTTAAAGATCACCTGCCACGTGTCCACCAAATAAACAGGTTGACGAACACAGGCGACACCAATTTGGACGAGCACAGGTGGACGAACATGGGCCCCGCCAGTTGGGACGAACACGGTGTTAGTGTTAGTGTCCTAGAGACAATCCTTTGAAAAGACATAATGCTAAGATAATATTCAGTGTTGGTTTAATATTATTGTTTATTTAATATTAAATGTATGGCGTTACACTTATTAGAATATTATGTTTGATTGTGTGCATGTGTTCTTATCTATGTTCCCTTGAATCATTGCTGTCATTGAGGTTGTGAGAACTCAGATGACTTAAGCATGATTCTCAAATAGCCCCGACCAAGGATCATCAAGAATGAGATATTGATGATGCAATGGAGATTGGTGTGCGATCTGCATCATACTTTTAGAGAGTGTAGTAAGATCTCACTTACTACGAGATACTAAGTATCTCATGATGGATACACAAATACCTTAGAGGGTATTGATATACCCATCTGAGAAACTGTTTGATGTAGTTCCACTATATGTGTCTACGGGTGTCTCGGTTAGTGGGAGCGATGCGATTTCCTTTTGACTTGAGGTCAATACGCACGACATGTGTGGAGTGATGAACTTTGACCATGACCGATGCTTGCACTCTTCCATGGGTAGATATGGCTTGGATTGGGTTCATCACGAAGTGCATGTGCGTGGTAGTTGAGCCAAGAAAATGATTCATTCCTCAAAGTGGATTTAGAGATAATACTCATCTTCTCATCATAATTGGATCAAAGTCATTGGCCAATGCACGTCAACTTGGACTTTGTGGCCAAGTGTGACATAAGTGATCAATTAGTGATTAGAGATAATATGATTAAGTTATTTGAATAGACACTTCATCATGTTCAAGACTAATCGAGTATTCATGAATGAAAGAAGGAAATCATAATATCCCATGTTTCAGTTATAGGTAGTTGCACGTTTCTCGCAACGTACCTCATATATTGAGAATGTCTGATTTATTGTCTAGGGTTCAATTAAGACCGTTAGTTTGACTAATCGCTCGATATATGAGGGCCTATGGGTCACACAACAAGTAATTCACGTGTACGGATTATAGTTGGTTGATTAAGTATTAAGTTGGATATAATATTTAATTTATGGAGAATTAATTAATAATATATTAATTTGGAATTGATTATTATTACTGTTTAATTAAATTGGATTTAATTAAATAGAAATCCCAAATAATATTATGAAATATTATTGTAGGAAAATATATATAGGGAAAAACATATCTTTGAGATTTGTTTTGCAAAATTAAGAATTATCTTCCTAATAAAGATAACTTAAGATTTAAGCTAGTCTCTCCCTATATATATGAGTTCCCGGGATTCATTATTTACTACAATAAGAAAACCAAGTTTCTCCATAAAATATAGAATAGGAATTTTTCTAGCAAATTCGGTCTCATATTCAACGCTGAAAAATCTGTGCAAGTCTGTTAATGGGGATTACATGGATACCATAGTTGAGAAATCTACTTTCGAATTACTATAAGATTTCTTGTTATGATTATTCATACTCATTTATGCAATTAACTGTTCGTTGTTGGTGAACTGTTGATTTCCGCTGCACATGTATTATGTGTTTACGTGCTAGTATATTCCAACAGTGGTATCAAAGCACCAGGCTCTTAATTAATTGCATATTGTTTTGATTTATAAGAATAAAAAAAATTGTTTTTTATAAATCGGTGGGTGCGGCCTTGTGTTTTGACCGCACCAAACATATGTGCCTTGTTAAAATTGTTGGGGCATGTTTATTAGATAAACACACACCCCATGCCCTTTTATTTCCCCTGGTTCGTCTTCTCGCCCAAACTAGGGTTTCCTGGAAACCTGATTCGCCAATCCCCTTTTCCTCGACGTGTGCATCTCGGCTTTGCGGGTGACTAGCGACGACGCAAGAGCAGGCGGCCTCACACCGTTCGCGTGAACCCGCGTCGCCACCCAGCGGATTCGATCTGCGGTGACCTCATCACATGTGTTTTGACGGCGGTGATTCTCACTGTACCGTCTCTTTTCTCACCGATGCACCCTTGAATCGTTTGATTTACGGCGGTGCACCACCGATTCATCCCGATTTGTGTTGTCCAATTTTGAACGTCGAAGGGGCTTGACCCGTCCCTAAGCAATTCAAGGTGGCACGCCACCAAAATTGAGATGAACCAGTGGTGGCGCACCATCAAATCGATTGTCCCGATGTCTCTAGTTGTATGTTTTGATTCAATTTGGAGGTCGTGGCTCCGCGTGCGCCCCCTCACTGTTTTCGTTCGCGGCGGCGAGTCGCCCGCACGCGCCTAGCGGCGGAGGTGACTTGCGCGCTCAATGATCCAGTCGACCGGCTTGGCCATGGTCTTCGTATCTTCGCCGCTTGAGTTTCTGGGTTGTTGTTGATGTGTTCAATCTCGATTGGGTTTTTCTGTTTGGTTTAGAACTGATAAAACTGTGATTTTCTAAACTCCGATAATTGGAATGGTTTTTGCGAATTGTTTGGAATGATTATGATGAACTGTGATGAATTGTTGGATATTTGGTTGATGCCGGTTGATCCGATTAGAAAATGGTTTTGAAAATCGGGCGATGATGAGGGGAAGGACTGTGCCAAAATTGGATTGTTGGACAGACCTTTCCATGCAATTTTTAAAATTTGCACATGAGCACCTGGTAAAATAAATTAAAATTAAAATTTGATTTTTAAAATTTATAAAGTTTAATTTAAAATTGGATTTTGGTTTGACCTAATAATTAATTGGATTAATTATTAATGTTTAATAGCTTTAAAATTGAAATTAAAATTGGATATTAAAATATATTTTAAGACGTTATTAAATCCCACTTGGTTAACTTGTTTATTAAATTTGATTTAATTTGTTAACCCTTTATAGACCACATTATATCTGTTTGGGTAGGCGGCACCCAATAATTATCGGACCGTATTAAATGCTTGGGTAGACGGTGCCCAACTATTTGTTAGTCCGTGTAACTCATGTTTGGGTAAGCGGCACCCAATAATTGCTCAAATGTGATATAGATAGCATGTTGGATCTCGATTAAGCAATTAATACCCCGCCTTTTAAAACATTCCTCACTAAAATATGATTTTCATTAAAATGAACGATGCCTTCAATCAAAATTAATAGTAAATCGGAGATTTATTCCAATGAGTATTTAAGGCCCAAGTCTTTTGCTCGGATCTACATCTAACGGGACTTTTATAGGGACACGAAGTGTTTCCGCTTGATGGTTGTAAATCAACTTGACTTTATTTCATCAGCCCAAGCAGGGAAACGAAAGTCAAGGGGCATCCGATTGAACTAGGTTCAATCAACTAGGAGTTGTAGTTCGTGCAATCGATTTAGAACCTACAAGTCCTGTTATTGTTGTAATCAGCCCAAGCAGATATTGTAATAATATGAATGTGGATCCTAGTCCATTATGATTTATATTGGATATAAATTCGTGTTCTTCCGATGAGGTCGTTGAATATGTGAAAATAATGGAGACAAAATAAATTTAAAAGGCCATGTTTATTTTGATTGCTGAATATTAATTATAGGAATTATATGTTTTAATTCCCGTTTTATTTTATTTCTCTAGGCTTGTTGAAATGAATAACTTATCACTGAGAAGCGTTTTGGAAACGAACAAATTGATTGGGCCAAATTTTATCGATTGACACCGAAACGTGCGTTTGGTGCTAAGGCAAGAAAAGATTGAGTACTTGTTGGAAAAGACCTTTGATTCTTCCACTGCTAAGGAAAAACCCGTGCTCATGGTGAGTGTCTCTACTTCTTCTGCTCCGAAAGGAAAGAAGAAGCGAAAGGGCAAGGCAAAGAAGGGCTCTAAGCCCAACTTCCTCAAGCCCAAAGGTGGAATTCAAAATAAGAAGAGATTGGACAAGGATGTATGCCTCCACTACAAGCTGAAGGGTCATTGGAAGAATGACTGCAAGGTTCTAGCAGCTGAAAAGAAGACACAAGGTGTCTCAACCACTGGAATAGGTATGTTTGTTATTGAGATAAACATGTCCACAAATGATACTAACTGTTGGGTATTAGATACCGGTTGTGGCTCACACATTTGTACAAATGTGCAGGGTGTCAAAAATAACAGGGCAGTTAGGCCGGGTGAAGTCGCCTTACACGTTGGGAATGGAGCAAGAGTTGCTGCTGAACGTGTTGGCGTTTATGTTTTAAATTTACCCTCTGGTTTTAGACTTGAACTGAATACTTGTTATTTTGTTCCATCTATTACTCACAACATTATTTCTATTCCCATGTTAGACATTGAAGGGTTTTCCTTCCATTGTGCAAATAATAATTGTTATTTTTTGTTTAATGGTGTTATGTATGGAAATGCTCCTTTATTGAATGGTTTATACTTGTTGCATTGTGGATATAATTTTCTTAATATACAAAATAAAAGATTCAAACTCAGTAATCATGAAAACCCAACTTACCTGTGGCATTGTAGACTTGGTCATGCAAATGAGAAAAGAATTGCAAGGTTAAGGAAGTTAGACTACTTAACTCCATTCAACTTTGAGTCTTATGGAAATTATGAATCTTGTCTCAACGGTAAAATGACCAACAAACCCTTTTCTGGGAAAGGGGTTCGTGCCAAAGAAGTTCTAGAGTTTATCCACAATGATGTCTGTGGACCATTGTCCACTCTAGCTAGGGGTCAATTCAGATACTTCATCACTTTTACTGATGATTTCTCAAGGTACGGATATGTGTATCTTATGAAACACAAATCCGAATCGTTTGAGAAATTCAAAGAGTTTAAGGCTAAAGTATCAAGACTCTTCGATCAGATCGAGGAGGTGAATACCTTAGCCATGAATTTACTGATTACTTGAAGTTTCATGGGATCCAATCACAATGGACTCTTCCGGGAACACCGCAAATGAATGGTGTATTCGAGAGGAGAAACAGAACCTTGTTGGACATGGTAAGGTCCATGATGAGCTTTTCCTCTCTTCCGACATTCTTATGGGGACACGCGTTACAAACCTCAATCTACATTCTGAATAGGATTCCATCTAAGTCCATTGAACAAACACCATATGAGTTATGGTGTGGCAAGAAGCCAACTTTTTCGCATATCAAAACGTGGGGTTGCCCTGCAATTGTGAAAAAGATGCTTAGGGATAAGTTAGAATCCAAAGGTGAAAAGGGTTACCTTGTGGGATATCCTAAGGAAACAAGAGGATATTACTTCTATCTACCGGAGAAACAAACAGTGATTGTTTCTAGGCAGACAAGGTTCCCCAAAAAAGACTATGTCTTCAAGGAACATGCCCGTAAGTTGATAGAACTTGAAGAAATTCAAGAACCACAAGTTAACAAGGAGACTGATAACTTATCAAAGCAACATGATAAGGAACCAGTGGGAGCATTCAGCAGCTCACATGGTGGAAGTTTATCACTAAGTGATTCTCTTTCAGCTAGTGGGAGCGTAATTGGAGTTGCATTGCCTGAGCAAAGAACTCCAAGTAGGCTGAATGAGAACAACATAGTTCAAACTCCCGCTCAAGATGTTGGGATTATACTGGAAATTATGCTTTTACTTTGTATAATCAGACTAACTGAATTTTGGACTTATTTACTGAAATAAATTGTTTATCACTGATGCTTTAAATATGATCGAATGTTACATATATTTACTGCATAACTGTTCAATAAATAGTACGTGTTACATTGTAGTTAATTTAGTGATACCAAGATCACAGAAGATTAAATTAACAGTTCCTTGTAACTAAAAGTACACCATTCACGACCTAGATGGAAATGAACAATCCATCGTGAAAGGTTGTAGTGTAAGGCTCAGATTGGTTTGTCTTGACCAAGAGATTACAGTAGTGCATGACTGATGCATTGAAGAGGACCTACAGGAGGATAAATTCTTCAGAACTGAACTAGGGAGAATTAGACCTCAGTGGTTAGTTATTTCTTAATCTTCGTACCTACAATAGGATTGCGTGTGGTTAGTAACTATTGCTTTGACTTATTATGGGAAGAGAATCAGTGAGATTCAATACCCTATATCTTGGGCAATATTATTGGTCACATGTTATTGCTAAGATTTAATACGGAGAATCGTGTGCAAGTACGCTTGTTCGATTTGCCCCCTTGGGAGGTTCATAAGTTTTATCATACCAAATCTTGCAAGTGGAACTAGTTTCCGGTATGGATAATAATGTTGAACCGTTCCTTTACCAAGGATAAAAGATATTAATTAATGGAAAGCTATTTCAGTGGCTTGAATTAATTAATGGGCTAGATAATCTTAAACACGGGAAATAATAACCGGGAGCCATATTAACTGTAATATGGGTTAAGATGGATAGTGCAATATTAATTATGTAGTGGGATTAATTAATATTTATGGGCTTGAATAATATTGTGGCTCAATATTGATAATTCAAGGTCCATTGGAAGGTCCAATCTTAATTCTCCTAAAGGTCCCCCAAGTAGCCCAAGATAAAGTCCAATAACTGAAAAAGGTGTTTAAAAATAAAATAAATTTGTTGCCTAATTTTCCTTGTATTTTTCGAAATTTATGGATAAAAGGGGAGAAATATTTTCTTTGAATTTTGTTATGGAATGAAGATATGTATTCTTGGAATACAAGATTATGTCATTAAATTCAAGAAATCTCCCACTTGGTTATTCATATAGGTATTTTGAAAATTTTGAAATATAAAGGGCAAGAAAGATTTTCTTGAAAAGATATTATGGAAGATATGTATTTCTTGAAGTACAAGTATATCTCATAAATTCAAGAAGATCCAAATCTTGGAATCTTGGACCCAATATTTTCGAAAATCACCATAACTTGATGAGGTGGGATTTTTGTGGAATATTTTAATTATGGGGAAAAGAATATAGGAGATATATTCAAGATTTCTTGGAGATCAAGAAAAGATTTTCCCACATTGTTTTTCTTCCCTAAAAATCGCCCACCACCCCATCTATAAATAGGGGATGATTCTTTCATTCCCAAGTACAATTCCATGTGCTGGAAAAATTAGTAAATCCACAAAAGTGGTGCAACAAAGTTTATTTTTCCCTTTTGTTAATTGCTTGCGAGTATCCTTCCACCGGATTGTCGAGCAATGACTAGGGAATACTTGGGAAGGACTTTTGGTGTGTTTTCATATACAAGACCATTGCCATTCCAAGAGGTACGTTTACTTAAGCTCGAAGTAATTCCGCATGCGTAGGATTTACGTAAACTGTTTATATGCATGATTTGTTGTTGAAATTATTATTTGAATTAATTTAGGATTAATTCATGCTAGTAATAATTATCATAATTAAATTTGTATTTAAATATTCATCCCGAATAGATCCGGGCAATTAATTCCCCAACAACTGGTATCAGAGCCTCGGTTTCGGGCTCTGAATTTTAAATTGTAATTTAATTCGCTGTCATTAAATTTTGAAATTGGATAGTAGAATTGCTAGATCTTTTTTGCAGGTATCCAATTTTCATGGAATTTAATGTGTTTATTTATGCATGCATATAAATTGTGGTTTTTTAATTCGATTCGTTCAGATTCATTTTACCTCGTGAGAAAATCCACGAGTAGATTAGAATTTGTTTGATTTGATCAATGTAATAGACTAGTCTAGATCTAGGTTTATTTGTTGGGATATTTTAGTTTTGATGAATTATGCCAAAACATTATCAACTTGTGTTTTTGAAGCTAATCTACAGATAACAAGTTAAGGGGGAACGAGAGAACAAATTGAGGGGGAACTCATGAAATCAAAAGAAGATGATCGAGTTCAGACGAGGCTGCAGACGAGACTGATCGAGATCAGATGAGTTAGATGAGTTCCAGAGTTAACTGATGAGATGTGCAAATCAGATGTGAAGAAAAGCTAAAGCCAGCAAATCAGAAGAGAAGGTTGCAGATATGAAGATGAGCAGATGAGACTGATTGAGATCAGACGTGATCGAGATCAGATATGATAATCTGATATGTTAACCTGATGCAGATGACCCGATGCTATCCTGAGATGATCCTGAAGATATGTTGATCTGATCAGTCGAGCTGATCAGATCAGACAAGAAGAAATCAGATAGCCTGAGTCAATGTGACCTGAGGGCAGGATGTCTGAAGTCAGAAGAACTGAACTCAGTAAGCCTGAGTGTCAGTATGCCTGATTAGACAAGGTCCGCTGAAGAGAAGTCTGCTGAATCAAGAACCCTGAGTAACCTGAGGCTCAGATCGACCTGAAGGCTCAGATAACCTGAAGGCTCAAATAGAACTGAAGATCCTGAGACTCAGAAGATCCTGAAGAATATAGGCGTTAGAGACTCAGAAGAAACTGAAGAATATAGCCGTTAGATTCAGCTGACGTGGACCAATGAGAGGAATACGACAAGCCTGAAAAAGCTGCAAAAAGCTACAGAGTAGTATGGATTTGAATGTGATTCTCTCCAACGGTAACATTCAAATCCACACTATAAATACAAGTTCTTCCTTCATTATCAAATGTGGAAGAGTGTGAGAATGTAGCAAACGATGCTACAGAGCTAAGAAGATATGGGTTCCAGCAGTTCCCAGCCAAGGTCGTGCGCCAGATGATGCGAGTCCTGAAATATGGCCTGATCGTAGCACGGCTAAGGCATTCAACACAACTACAGAGCCAAATCATCGAGCATCTCCACCATAGAACACAGAGCAAGAAATACACGCATATATTCAAGAGTGTTCTTCCCTAGATCTAAGCACAAATGCTATATCCTAAGCTTAGAGAGATATTCCCATACTTAGCATTGAGGCTAAACAAATGTAAGGGAAAATCTCAACCTAGTTGGAAACCAAACAAACCTTTACCCAAATCAGTTTGAGTTAGGTTAAGTTTGTCACCGCAAGATTTCAGACTAGGGATTCTAGTTTCTAATTTCTGGGTTCGGTTGAGTGTGAACTTGGTAAACATCTATCGACAATCCCGTGAGGGAGATAAGTCCCGCAGGTTAAGTTCAGTTAAGTTCGGTTAAGGTTGCCCCTGTGTTAAGGGAAGAGTGGACATAAGACGGGTTTCATCTGAACCACTGTAAAAGTCTTGTGTGCATTTACTTGCTTTCCTTATTGCTTTACACTATTCACACAACTGAGTTTAAAAGCGCATACATATTCTAAGTTAAGCTCAGTCTGCACCAAGCAACTGATCTGATCAGGTTGACACCTTAGTCAGCCGGTTGAAAACTGACTTAAGAATCTGAATTAATAAAACTGGTTTTTCACACGGGTATTTACAAGCTTCCGCACTATCAGTTAAACTGACAGATATCAAACTGATCTGCCCTCAGACACTCAGTAAGATTGAACATCAGTCTAAACTGACACACTAGCACTCTGATCAGGAAATCTGCATTCACACCTGATCCGCACGAAAAGTTTTCAGAAGTCTATTCACCCCTCCCCTCTAGACTTCTGCCCTCACAAAACCCATTCGGGACCTACAAGTGGTATCAGAGCAGTGGTTCTACAGACCATTGGCTTTGAGTATCATCGATTCTTGAGGAAGAATCTTTGTGGTCATTTGAACAGATCTTGAAAAACCATTTTCAAAACTCATTCGTTTTCAAAATCACATTCAGCATGGATAACACCTCTGGTATGTATCATAATCTGCCTAAGTTTTCAATTGATGAGTATGCAGATTGGGCTATATATATGTGCAATCATCTGGGATCGATAAGCGGCAGAATGATGGAAGTCATTGAACGAGGACCCATCATCATATATCATTACAACCCAACAGTTGGAGAAGATCCAGATCATGCACCGGGAAGTCTTGTACGAAAAAGCCCAGCCCTGATGGATGCAGAAGAAAGAAAGCTGTATACTCTAGATACAATCGCCAGGCATATAATCATGAAGACGATGGATAAAGTCACCAAGGAGAAAATAAAGTATCTCAAAACAGCGAAACAAATGTGGGATACTATTGCTGAGATGTGCGAAGGTAATGATCAGATCAAAGACAGCCGATTACAAGCTGAACTGGTGAAGTTCGAAAAGCTCAAGATGCTGCCCAACAAAACCATCAATGAGCTCGATGGGAGGATCACCATGTCAGTAAATAAGCTACGAGAACTTGGAAGAGAGATGTCAGACAAAGACATCAACTACAAGATCCTAAGATCTCTCACCAAGAAATGGGACATGAAGGTCACGGTAATCAAGGATTGCCAAGACATTTCTAAGATGAAGCCGAGTAGCTTGTTCCTAAGCCTTAAAGCTCACGAGTTCGATTTAATCGAAAGAGGACAAGCAGATGAAGACGAAACACCTGCTGAAGCCTCAACATCCAAATCAGTTGCATTCAAAGCAACCAGCAGCAGATCCAAGGCCACTGAACCTATTGGAAACATAATGAGTCAAGCAAAACAGATCGCTCTGCTTACCAGGAAACTTGAAAGATCGAATACTCAGCTTGGTAAGTATCGCAGATTCTACAAAGACTATCAAGACAACAGAAGAAACAGGAAGCCAACTGACAGATCACTAGAAAGAAACAAATATGATGATCAAAGGGAACACAGAGACGATAAAAGAGATGATCGGTCAGATGAGAAGAGAGATAACAGATCTGACAGAAGAGATTACAATCAGAAAGGAAGGTCACCTGACAGATCCTACAAACGGAGTGACTCACCTGGCAGAGGAAGTTCCGTAGATCGTGGATCATGCTTCAACTGCGAGAAACCAGGTCACTACAGCACCGACTGCCCTGACCTGACTCCCAGAGAAAGAGAAGAGAAGCGGAACAGAAGAGAGCAACGTGTCAGAGACAGAAAAGCCATGGTTGCTGACACAACAGGAATCGATGATTCCGATCTGCCTTCTGAGGACTCTGGCTACTCATCTGTAGAAGACTTCTGTCTGATAAGCAGTGCTGTTGACTTCCACGAACATGAAGATCTGATATTCTCTTCAGATGACGACGAAATCTGCCTGATGGCCAGGGAGGAAGACCAATCTGAGGTAACCTCCAAACCTTCTGCTTTTTCAATTTCCACACCTGCTATTATTAGCACACCTGCTGGAGAGATTGACTTGCAGCTCTACTCTGAGAAATTGCTTGATGATCTCTCTGAGGCAGTAGACACTTATACAATAGTGGAAGCTGAAAATGACAAGCTAAGGATCAGAAATAATCAGCTTGTTAAAGAGAACGCTGTCAGTAAAGCTACTGAACTGAAATCAGCTGAAACTGCTCAGAAGGTAACTGAGGAACTTAACGTTCTGAAAGTTAAATCTTCTGATCAGGAGAAGCAGATCAAAGGTCAGCTAGCAATCAACAAACAGCAAGCTGATAATTTCAAAATTCTTCAAGCTAAATTTGATAAGCTATTCCGACTACATGAGAGTCTAAAATCTACTAAGGATAGTTTATGCAAGAAAATAGAGCTTTTCACAAAGTCATCAAAAACCGTTCAAGATATGAACACCTATTTTCGAACGCCGACTAACAAGAAGGGAATTGGGTATGAGAAGCCTTCTACATCCTCAAAAGCCCCGTTTGATTCACTTCAGAAGGGTGTAATCAAACGAGTCTCTGACAAAGATACACAAAAAGCTAAACATGTATCTGATAAGGGAAAGAGATCTGCTGAGCAAGTAAGGTAAGTGCCTAATCAGAAAGGGAACATAAATGGACCACAACTGATTAAGCATCAGCCGAGGAATCAACAGAAGAATCCAGTTCTTCTGAAGAGACCTCAACCTGATCAGCAGATTAGGTATCAGAAGAGACAATCAACAGAAGACCCCATTGTTCTTAGCAAGAAATCCTATCCACTAGCATTTGGCTACCTAATACACCAGGATAGATTTCCAGTTGGAACCCTCAAACATTCTTTACCCAAACTCAAGTTAGGTTAAGTTTGTTACCGCAAGATTTCAGACTAGGGATTATAGTTTTCTGATTTCTAGTTCGGTTGAGTGTGAACTCGATAAACATCTGTTGAGTGTGAACTCGGTAAACATCTATCGGCAATCCCGTGAGGGAGATAAGTCCCGCAGGTTAAGTTCGGTTAAGTTCGATTAAGTTCGGTTAAGGTTGCCCCTGTGTTAAGGGAAGAGTGGACGTAAGACGGGTTTAGTCTGAACCACTATATAAGTCTTGTGTGCATTTACTTGCTTTCCTTATTGCTTTACACTATTCACACAACTGAGTTTTAAAATGCATACATATTCTAAGTTAAGCTCAGTCTGCACCAAGCAACTGATCTGATTAGGTTGGCACCTTAGTCAGCTGATTTAAAACTGACTTCAGAATCTGATTTGATAAAACTGGTTTTTCACACGGGTAAAAACAAGCTTCCGCGCTCGAGTTAAACCGGCGGATATCAAAACCGATCCGCCCTCCGGCACTCAAGAAGATTGAACATCGATCCAAATGACTCACTAGCACTCTGATCGGGCAATCGCAAATCACACGATCAGACGAAAAAGTTTTAGAAGTCTATTCACCCTCCCTCTAGACTTCTACCCTCACAAAACCCGTTCGGGACCTACAAGTGGTATCGAGGCGGTGGTTCTCTACGGACCCTTTGGCTTTGAGTATCATCGATTCTTGAGGAAGAATCTTTGTGGTCATTTGAGCAGATCTTGAAAAACCGTTTTCAAAACTCATTCATTTTCAAAATCACTCGGCATGGATAATACCTCGGTATGTATCATGATCTGCCTAAGTTTTCAATTGATGAGTATGCAGTTGGACTATATACATGTGCAATCATTTGGGATCGATAAGCGGCGAGAATGATGGAAGTCATTGAGCGAGGACCCATCATCATATATCACGATAACCCGGCCGGTTGGAGGAGATCCGGATCATGCGGAAGTCTTATGCGAAAAAAGCCCGATACGATGGATGCGAGAAGAAAGAAAGTTGTATACTCTAGATACAATCGCCGGGCATATAATCATGAAAGGCGATGGATAAAGTCACCAAGGAGAAGATAAAGTATCTCAAAAGCTGCGAAACAAATGTGGGATACTCTTTTCTTTGAGATGTGCGAAGAAATGATCGAGATCAAAGACAGCCGACTACAAAGTGGGTGGTAAAGTTCGAAAAGCTCAAAATCTTTGCCCAACGAGACCATCAACGAGCTCGATGGGAGGATCACCATGTCGATAAATAAGCCACGAGAACTTGGAAAGAGATGTCGGACAAACACATCAATTACAAGATCTTTGAGATCTCTCACCAAGAAATGGGACATGAAAGTCCACGGTAATCAAGGATTGCCAAGACATTTCAAGATGAAGCCAAGTAGCTTGTTCCTAAGCCTTAAAGCCCATGAGTTCGATTTAATCGAAAAGAGGGCAAGCGAGATGAAGGCGAGGCGCTCTTTGAAGCCTCAACATCTAAATTAGTTGCATTCAAAGCAACGGCAAGCCGAGATCAAAGGCCAATGAACTGTTGTTGGAAACATAATGAGTCAAGCGAACAGACGCTCGCTACCCGGACAAACTTGAAAGATCAAATACTCAACTTGGTAAGTATCGCAGATTTCTCTGAGAGACTATCAAGACAATAGAAGAAAGCGAGGCCAACCGACGGATCACTAGAAGTGAAGCGGATCGATGATCGAAGAGATCACAGAGAAGAAAAAGAAAAGAGATGATCCGCCGGATGAGAGAAGAGATAACAGATCGAAAAAGGAGTTGATTACCATCGAAAGGAAGTCACCGACGGATCCTCTGAGACGGAGTGACTCACTTTCGGCAGACGAAGTTTCGTAGATCGAGGATCATGCTTCAAGCTGCGAGAAACCAGTCACTATAAAGACCGACGCCTCGACCGACTCCCGAGAGAAAGAGAAGAGAAGCGGAAGAAGAGAGCAACGTCGAGAGACGAAAAAGCCATGGTCGCCGACGCATCGAATTGATGATTTCCTATCCGCCTTCGAGGACTCCGGCTACTCATCGTAGAAGACTTACATGCGATAAGAAGTCTTTGTTGACTTCCACGAACATGAAGATCGATATTCTCTTGGATGGCGATGAAATCACTTTGATGGGCGGGGAGGAAGACCAATCTGAGGTAACCTCAAACCTTACCTTTTCTATTTCCACACTTTATTATTAGCACACTCTTTGGAGAGATTGACTAGCGGCTCTACTCGAGCAATTGCTTGATGATCTCTCGATCGCGATGAACACTTATAAAATAGTGGAAGCTAAAAATGACAAGCTAAGGATTAGAAATAATCGGCTTGTTAAAAAAACTTATTTGTCGATAAAAGCTCTTGGCTGAAATCATTTGAAAGCGCTCAAAAATGGCGAGAAACTTAACGTTTGAAGGTTAAATCTTACGATCGGGGAGAAGCGGATCAAAGATCGACTAGCAATCAACAAACAACAAGTTCGATGATTTCAAAATCCTTCAAGCTAAATTTGATGAGCTATTCGACTACATGAGAGTCTAAAATCTCATCGAGGATAGTTTGCTTAAAAGAAAATAGAGGTTTTCACGAAGTCATCAAAAACCGTTCAAGATATGAACACCTATTTTGACGCCGACTAACAAGAAGGAATTGGGTATGAGAACCCTTCTACATCCTCAAAAGCCACGTTTGATTCACTGAGGAAGGGTGTAATCAAGCGAGTCTCTGACAAAAGATACACAAAAAGTTAAACATGTATCGATAAAGGAAAAAAAAGACACCTTTGAGCAAGTAAAGGCAAGTGCCCTGTCGAGAAGGAACAGAAATGGACAATCGATTAAGCATCGGTAGAGGAATCAACGAAGAATCCGGTTCTTCGAAGACGAAGAAACCTCAACGATCGCCAGATTAGGTATCGAAGAGACATGACTGTAAAAAGGAAATCTAATCGAGACCCAATCAAGGTCATTTGCCTAATAAGCAAGCTATAGGTAAAGCGCAAAAAGACCATCTATGCCAAGAAGATATGAATCTTTCGATGGTAGCGATCGTATCTACCCTTATAACCCGAGAGACCTAGAAACTCACTTTTTGAGCCACCTTTGGGTTAAAAAAGACAAAATATAAAAAAAAAAATCCCAAGTCTTCTAAGTCACCCAAAGCTCACACGAATAATCATACTAATCAGAAAGCATATAAAGAGACGTATGATTATGTTGATATGTATGGGAGACAAATCAGACCTTCTAATCTATCTGATTATCATAAAAGTGCTCTGTTTGTGTGGATCCCTAAATCCACCACTAACCCCCAGGACCCAATTCCAAAGGGGTACCTAAAGCCTGATTCGATTCGAGGTTAAGCTTGGGGGTGGCCAACAAAGGAGGTGTACAAGCAACTATCTGGTACATCGATAGTGGATGCTCAAGGCACATGACAGGAAGCAAACATCTCCTTAGCTCTTACAAAGAACAAGAAGGCCCACGTATACTCTTCGGTGATGATAACTTTGGTTTTACCAAAGGATTCGGAACCTTAGAGAATGATGATGTACAAATGGCGGAGTCTCGTATGTCGAAGGATTAAAGCACAATCTACTATCAGTATCACAATTCTGCGACAACGGATTCAACGTTGAGTTCTCGAGCGACAAGTGTATGCGATAAGGAATCGAGCTACTCAACAAATCACGCTAATTGGTTCAAGGAAAGGCACGATCTACCACAATGATTGGAAGCAGTTGCCCAAGAAATGCATGCTTAATTGTTAAGAGTTCCAAAAGTAGCAGTTGGCTCTGCGGCACAAAAGAATGAGTCATACGAACTTCAAGACTCTTAACAAGATAGCTAAGGGTGCCTTTGGTTGAGGACTTCGAATGAGGTATTATCTAAAGATCGGACATGTGCCGCATGTCGGAAGGAAAAACAAGTCAAAGCCTCGTTCAAGGGAATACGGACCAAACATCGATGAAATCTTGCAAGCGCTCCATATGGATCTATTCGGACCCGATTACACGGTCGATCTTAGTGGGACGCAAATATACTCTAGTAATCGTGGATGATTATTCCAAGTTTACTTGGGTTGTATTCTTATACAAGAAGAGCGAGACAACGACAATGATACCGAAATTTGCTCAAGAAGCTTCAAAGCGAGAAAGGTGAACATAGTAAAAAAATCGATTAGACAAAGGTATGAAATTCACGAATTCCATTATTATTGATTTTTTGCATTGAGTTTGGTATCTGACATGATGAGCGTCGGTTTGCAAGAATGCCACAACAAAATGAAGTAGCAGAACGGAGAAACATAATTCTCAAAGAAGTTGCTCTCACTATGTTAGCTGAACATGCGACACAAAGCCGTTTCTGGGCAGAAGCAATCAATACGGCATGCCATACTCAGAACAGATGTTCTCTGACTAAGACTCACTTCAAAACACCCTATGAACTGTGGAAAGGCAGAAAACCTCGTGTTTCATACTTTCATGTTTTTGGGTGCAAGTGTTTCATTCACAACAATGGGAAAAGTCAGTTGAAGACTTTTGAGGCCAAGTCAGATGAGGGTATATTCTTAGGATATTCCTCATCCAGCAAGGCTTTCAGGGATTAAAACAAACGAACCCTAGTTGTGGAAGAAACACCCCATGTGGTCTTTCATGAGACATCCTCTGAACAAGAGAAAGCTGCCTCAGAACAAGCCGTACCAGATCAACCGCTACCCGATACGCAGAAAATGGATCAGCTAAGCATCAAGGAGAAAGAATCTGAACACGTAATAGTGTATATCCCAGAACTTGATCTTTGCGATTCACCAGTCGGACCCAAAGGTGCGCTGGCTAATCGATGAAGAAGGCGTCTGGTGAGGCGGTATCAACTGAACCATCCGGTTCGGGGGAACTCTGAAGTTCCTCTGAGCGGACATCGACACATGATGAGTCAACATCGGTGAGACATGTTCTTATCAAGTGGATCATAATTCGCACCACTCCCAATCACTAGTAATGAACTACTATCGGAAATGGATGATGTTCTCCAAGCGGGACATACGTCGAGAAAAAGAAGGACTGGATTACCGGTCATCCAGTGATATGATTATCGGAGACCCATCGATAGAGTCAAAACTAGACATCAGTTGGTGAAAGTGCCATGTATTGTTGTTATCTGTCTTTGAAGGGACTAACTCTGATGAGGAAGCTCTACAAGGCCTTGGTGGATTCTAGCCATGCAAGAGGCTGGAACAGTTTGAGAGGAATCAAGTTTGGAAATTGGTGGACAGACCAACTCATCAAGACGTGATTGGCACGAAATGGGTATTCAAGAACAAGAGAGATGAGAATAATGTCATAACCAGGAATAAGGCAAGACTTGTTGCTAAGGGGTATTCACAATCGAAGGAATTGATTATGATGAGACCTTTGCACCGATCATTTTCGCTTTAAAGCCATTCATTTGTTTACGGCATATCTTTGCTCCTGAGAGGGTTCATTGTGTATCAGATGGATGTAAAGAGTGCATTCTTAAACGGGGTACTAGAAGAGGAAGTTTATGTCGAACAACCTCCAAGCTTTGAAAAAGGCAACCAAGTGCACCGTTTAAGGAAAGCTCTTTACGGCCTAAAATAAGCTCCTCGAGCTTGGTATGATACACTCTCTCAGTTCTTGATAGACAGCGTGTTCACTAAAGGAATAGTGGACAGAACCTTATACAGAATAGAAGATGGGAAGATATTACGATGGTTTGATTTTCGTGGGCGACATCATATTGGATCTCCCAACAAGAAGCTATGTGAGAAGTTCAGCAAATTGATGCAAGGGAAGTTTGAGATGTCCATGATGGGTCAGATGAATTACTTTCTGGGTTTACAAGTCAAGCAGAGTACAGAAGGGATATTCATCTGTCAGGCGAAGTACACAAGGAATCTACTGGCAAAGTTTGGAGTTCAACATTGCAAGGAAGCCAGAATTCCCATGATGATCGGGTTCAAGATGGATCCAGATGAAGATGGTCAGAAAGTTAATCAGAAAGAATATAGGGCTCTGATTGGATCACTACTATACCTGAATGCCAGCAGACCAGACATTACTTTTGCAGTAGGTGTGTGTGGCAGATTTCAAACAAATCCAATGCAAAGTCACCTAGAAGCAGCTAAGCGGATTCTCAAGTATCTGAAAGGGACTGTAAACCTCGGTTTATTTTACCCATCAGATGATAATCTTGAGCTTAGTGGGTATTCTGATTCTGATTACGGAGGTTGCAGAATCGACAGAAAGTCAACCTCAGGTTCATGTCAGTTTCTGGGAAATAAACCGATCTCTTGGTTTTCGAAGAAGCAGACATCGATTCGCGACATCTACTCTTGAGCGAGAATATATGGCTGCGGGGAAATTTTGTTGTTCCCCAAACTGCTCCGGCTAAATCGGCGGTGAGGATTACAACATCGTAGCTAAGAATGTACCTATATTACGTGTGGCGATAATAGTCTTTATTGCAATCACTTTCGAGAATCTGTTCTACATACAAGATGCAAGCATGTGGATGTCGGGACACCATTTTATCGAGAGATCACGTTGAAAAGAAGAATATCGGGATGGAAAAGATCCATACCGACAAGCAGAAAGCTGATATTCTAACCAAGCCGCTAGCTGAGATCAGATTCAGAGAGTTATGCAATGAGCTAGGGCTTCTGGATCTCGAAGAAAGTGCACCAGAAATGATTGGTGGAATGATCTCCAGAACCAGTTGGTTAAAAGACTAACCAGGTTAAGAGGAATCAGTTGAGTTAGGAATCTCAATTGATCGAACTGACGAACGAGGGCCGATCGAAGTTCGGATAAGGAAGCGGATCGAGAAAGTCGGATAAGTAGCCGATCGGAAGGTCGGACAAAGAGCGATCGAGTTCAAGATATATCGAGTTAAGGGGGCGATCAGTTGGAAGATTACTTTATAAGTCGATTAAAGCTGCAGTCAACAAGCAAGTCAAGTTTAAAGCTACAGATCGCATAAGTCAGAAGAAGCAACACAACAATGAAATAACATAATTTTTTTATTGATAAAGACCCGGAGGTCAAATTTACAAGTTACAAGTGATATCACAAGCTACCTACAAGCTACCTTCAAGTGGTATTACAAGCTACAAGTACAAGAAGACCCGGAGGTCAATACATAAACCATAAGCCCTAAGCCAACCATAGGTAGGGAAGGAGAGAGAGAGATTTTAAGAGCTGACGCTCTCATTTTCCTCCAACCTAAGGGGCGCAGAGAAGCTTCTAGAATCCTGAAAGCCACTCTTAGAGCTTCGGAGTGAGGAGCGAGAGCGGGCCTTGAAGGATCTTTAAGCTAGGTGCCCTTAGACCTAAAATCAATGGGCTCTCCAGCTGTTAAATGGGACACAGTGCCACAGGTTTGGTCACAAAGACCATATGGCCATGAGTGTCTCATGCAAATATTGAGTTTGATACACAAGATCGTATAACAAACTCACGTTTTGTTTCAGACTGAGTCTGTTGATGCTAATTCCGTCATCTCGATAGGCACACAAGGTGCATACGGTTAGGAGAAGTGCCTTCTCATTTGCCTTAGCAGATCTGCCTCCATGGTGGTAAAGAATCTTTGCATTGATCGTATGTGAAATCTTAGATGGATTTAAAGCGGTGTGAAGGAACACACGGGGTTGATTTGAAAATTTGAATTCATTGGAAAAGGGCTAAAGGTTCTCATAGGAAGTTTCACGAGGAAATAAAGGAACTCATCGGAAAAGCATGAAGTATATGCTAAAGAAGATGAATGGTTTATGTTGTGTTGTTTGCCTAAACACCCCAGGCTAATTTATAGAAGGAAATTAGGAGTGTAAATGCAAATTTATTTTCTCAGAAGACCTTAAGAGAAATTTGCATCGACAACGCGTAAGGAACACGCGGCTAATGGTTGGATGAGTTGACGGTGTGAGTAATCACAGCGTATCTATGCCATTATTACAGAATGTCAAATCACGCCGATTTGGGAATCGAGGCGACCTTTTGACTCCCAGAAGTAAATGTTTTGGCGGGAGTTGACTTCAGTAAATGCGGGCTGATTAGAAGAAGATTGAAGGATGAAGTGTATCAGATAAGTGGATCAGATAAGTGATGAAGTGTTTCAAGCAAGAATCTGATTAGATGAGTAAGATATTGTTGGGAAATGCTTAAGGCAACCATCAGTAAGGTCAACAAATACCAGATCAGATCACAGTGGTAACTGGTTGATTAGAATATCAATCAGTTAGATACGTTCTCTTATTTATCCCTTTCTGAATACCTTATATGCGTTATTTAAATAAAATGTTTTTACTTTATGACGCATGCTCTGCAAAACTTTTAATGCGGACTTGGGAATGTGGTTTTAATGCGTTTTATTGCGAATTTTTGAGTCCGAAATACGAGAAGACTACTTTTATCAACCGTGCGATCAAAATACCTTTTGGCCGACTAATCTCAGCCACTGATTTCAAAACACGGATACTTGAGTACTTTGGAAAGTTGTGCAAAAAGGTTTCCCTCGCATACTTTAAAATCCAAATCTTTCTCAGAAAACCTCTTTCCACTACTTCGTCTTCTCAAAATTCTTAAAAGATCAAAACTTTCAAAATCTTCAGAAAATTACTTCCGAAATCAATTGATTCTACTCTTCCGATTTCTAAATCATTCGAATCAATTTCTGGTAATTTCTTGTTTAATTTCTTGTTGCATGATTTCAATTTCTCTCTGGTACCTAGGTTTACAAGTTGTGATGCTATGTTTCTGTAATTTATTTGATCTAAACGCTTACTTGCTAAATTGATGCTAAAATTACTAGTTTGACTGAATTTATTGAAACATCTTACTCAAACTAAACATCAATTTGCATATCGTACAGAAATGGCATATCTTGTTCCACGACCGGGCCAAGGGAAAAAGTTCTGCAACTTTGCATCGATGAAGAAAGATATCATTGATGAAAAGTATGTAGTCTTCACCATCACCTCAGATCCTGAATCGCTGGAAATTCTGGAGTGCTTGCGAGTGTGTGGGCTTGAACGATATTGCTCTACACACCAGAACATCGTCCACGCACATGAAGCCCTGGAGTTTCTATACAATCTACAGAGGGATGAAGACAATGATGCTGACCTGATTTCTTCCGTTGGCGGACTGGAAGTTCGAGTGTCGAATGACGATCTCCAGAGGATATTCGGTCTAACTCGAGGAAGCATCAATCCAGAGACCTACACGACTGATGTGGGAGAAAAGGAATTTCTTAAAGCCGAGCTGTTGAGACCTGCAAACAAGGAGAACACGACAAATGTCAAATCCTCTTATCTGAAGAGAAAATATCGCTTTCTTCTTGAGATTGTTCAGAAGGTGATCATGTGCTCAACCTACAGTCTTGATGCAGTCACTTCGTATAAGATCAGTGTTATGGCTGCAATAATCAGGAAGACTTCAGATATAGATTGGTTGGGTATGGTCAAGGCACGACTGAGAAAAGACTCGGGGAAGTTCGAACTGACCCAGAGCAATGGAGTGTGCTTATCTTCCAAGTCTTACTTCATCCACAAAATCTCAATCATTCATCGGATAAGTACGCCCGCGGAACTATAAATGGAATGAGAATGGGCGAAGATATATCAAGCAAAGCACAAAGGCCATATTGGGCAAGGATGAGTCCCTACGGACAAGGTGATGAAGATCCAACTCATATGTGCCCAAACCCAAGGGAGAAAAGAAGGGAAAAGATAAGGCAAGCGCGTAAATGCGAAGTGCGAGGAAAAGGCCGGTTCGAGAGAAGAGGATGAAGAGGAAGGATCGGCCAAGAAACCGGATGCTCGGTGGAAAGCGTCGGAAGAGGGTCACATCTCCTCTCACGAAGATCGCTCCAAGTTTCGCCTTGACAAGTTAGCGAGCGAAGGATCGATCAAAGTAGGATCGAGAAGAAGAGATAGCGATCATTTCTCGAGCCCACTATCGGGGAAGTAAGGGAAGAAGCGGATGATCACGGAAGAATGAGAGAAATCATCGAGGAGGACAAAGCGGTGGAGCAATCGAGCAAGAATCGCCATCGATTCTTTGCCTCTAACCAAGATCTTCGAGAGAGCAAGATGCATGGCGCCCACTTCAAATCACCATCACCCTCTCCTCAAAAATCATCACTACCACCCTCTCCCCACAAAATCTTCTCACCCTCACCTATCAGATCACCAACATCTCCCACACCACCAATCAATGAACCTGTTTAGGAAGCCCGAACACCCTCAACCTATTTGAAAACTAACTGAACAACAAATATCCCAATCTCAATCAAGTCACAAGAACACGTGAGATCCGACATGTCGAAAGTGTCCATCTCTCATAATCCCTTCAACACGAACAGGTGCTTGCTTCACCGCTCCGAAAAAGCCCCATCATAAGGATAATGAAGCAACGGATCAAGGAGTATCTGCTTTGGATCTATGTCGAATTGGATCAACATCCTGACATCCAGCAACAAATAGAAGAGATTGTGTTCTTGAGGGATATCAGACTGAAAAGCATTGAAGATTTTCGATTCTCATGACAACTCGGGATCGATTTCTTTGTAGACTTGGAGTTGAAATGCTTAAACAATCTTTGGGATTGAAAGTCTTTGTTGAATTGGCATCGCGATGATATCGGATGGTTGATTCACGAAAGGTTGAGTTAATTGCGATAACGGGGAGGAAGCAGTTCAACCTCCTACGGATCATGAGGGAGATGCCGATGAACCAAAAATGGGTCTTTGCAGATGAGACCCGACTTGGCAAGGCTTCAACATCGACCCGCATCGCTACGATGAGCTCGGATACCTAGATCATTATCTTGAGAAGATTCAGGATGGGATCAAAGGTCGCTATTGAAGACAAATTAGCAGCTCACAAAGCAGATCGATGAAGCGATTTGAAGAAGAGCAAGCAAAACTAGTTGACAGAGAAAGAAGTCACACAGTTGGGATGCATAATGCCATCCTTTATGAAGTAATGCAACTAGTCAATCCTCTTGCCGAGAAGCTCAATCTCCAATCTGACAAACTCATAATTCAGACAGATATGCTCAATCAGACACAGGTACTATTGGAGAATGTCTGGGCATCTTTGGAGAAAACTAACAACCACATGGATATGGGTTGGAAATACTTTGTAGCTCCTGCAGAACGAGCAAGATAGGACATCGAAGTTGCTCTCAGACGCTTCTTGAAACCTGCACCTTCTGCCACCATTCAGATCACCCCTCTTGTTGTCGAAGAACTCAGAGAGGAGATCACACGGCAATTCAATGCTCTGAACCGCAAGATGTCCAACCTCTTTGATGAAACCAAAAAGGGGGAAGGATATGAGAATAAAGAGAAGAAAGAAAAACAGACACAGTTGGTAACAATTACATCTCTACCAGAAACCACTGTATTTGACTTGCCAGCCACTCCATCTGCTGATCTCGTTGCTGAAGTGAAAGAAAATGTGGAGCAACATAGCAAAGAGATCACTGAGCAGAAAATTGCTCTTTCAGAGGTTATTGCCAGAGTCGACAAGATTGAAGACTTTTCGCCCGTTTAAATCTGAAAAAAGAATGGGCGAGGATCGGGCCAAAAGCCTTGAACTCGCTAAGAAATTAGTTGAAGAAGGCGAACAAGATGAACTGAAAGCGGACTACGAGGAGAAAAAAAAAGGCAAAGGCAAGATGATGAAAGCAACTGCGGAAGATCAGAGACAAGGCCAGTTATTCTCTACCAAAAGCCAGATGACTCCTGAACAAATTCAAGAGCAAACAAGACAGAGAATAAGAGAGGCCGCCATCAAAAAGCAGAAGTTAGCAGAGGCTAAGGGACTGAACATCGCTTACATCCGAAGGAAGAGGAAGAACGAAGCTGCTGCGGAGGAGATTGCTTGGGAGAAGAATGTCCTTCCAGCACATGTTAAAGACATCCTCTGTGCACGGCTAGATCTACTTCCAGAATGGGATCAGATCAGAGGAGAATGGTTGTGTGATGTGTACATCCTTGATTCCGATTCATCAAGATCAGACAGAAAATGATGATGAATTTCGAAACTGGTTAGAAACAAAGTATCCAGACTTCTACCAGACGGTGATGAAGGAAGGGAAGATCATGTCACTGATACCTGAAGCTCCTCCCTTTGAACTACTCCTTCCACCTTTGCGTCCAGACAAAAAGCTAGATGCTATAAAGTTCAAGAATGCCTACTATGGATTTGCTGAAAAAGGAGGGATCCATAGAAGAGAAGATCTGGACAAGCTGATGCAAAGGATGTACAAGATGTTTGGCATCCCCAAAGAGCTGCAAATGTTCAAGTACACCTGAGGAAGACAACTTGGAATCAGATGATAGGTACGCTTTTCATGTATTCTCTAATGCACACACCTATCTGAATGAAATATTCCATCTCTCTGATTATAAGACAACATCTCATTGTCTTCTAAGGTATGTACTGATTTCATTATCTATATTTCTATTCGTGGTATCTGTTTTTCTGATTAAGTGTTTTGGTTCCATCAAAAAGGGGGAAATTGTTGGGAATTTTGTATTTTAGTTTTAATGGAAGTTCCAAAACGGGTTGTAATAGGACCAGTCAGACCTGTTAGCTGACTGATGACTTAGAATCAGATTAAGATGACCAGCTGAAATGTATAGATAGATGATGTAAAAGATAGGTCACATATTGAGGGGGAACTCAATATGTATAGGTCAGGTCGAAGTATCAGATGACCCTGATAAGGTCAGATGATCAGAAGACTAAGAACAAATCAGAAGACAAGAAGTCAGAAGATCAGGTGAAGACAGAAGACACTGAAGACTCAGATGAACCTGAAGACTCAGTAACAAACCTGAAGACTCAGTACGACTGAAGACACTGAGGCTCAGAGTCACCTGAAGATCGAAAGACTACCAGAAGACCTGAAGACCTATATCAGTCGAGTCTGCATATTGAGCTAAGACAATCTGCATTAGAAGACTCAACAAGGTAGACTGATCAATTACTTGATCAAGTCAGCTCACACCTGGCGTCAATCAAAAAGATACACCAGACAAGACGAATCTTCTACAAAAGGAATATCAATCGTCTAACGGACAAATTCTGAAGTGCCGCCTCGCGAAGCCAAGGAGAAAGCGACATGTGCACAAAAAGAGCTGACATTACGGGATTCGACGCTGCGGACATAAACGGCGCTAATCATGCCTACGGCCACGCCGATAATCGGAGCACGTCACAATCATATCCTACAACCTACCTAGTATAGCCCGAAATTCAAATTGCTCTCCAACGGCTCTTTGATTTCGAGGTCTATAAAATGGGATCGATCTTCAAAATGAAGATATACGGGATCGAGCAGACTAAAAAAGAAGTAAAAACTACAGCAAAATCTCCGCTCGAAGAACACCATATTTGAAGATTATTATTAGAGTGTTCATCCCATTGTTCTTAGCAAGAAATCCTATCCACTAGCATTTGGCTACCTAATACACCAGGATAGATTTCCAGTCGGAACCCTCAAACATTCTTTACCCAAACTCAAGTTAGGTTAAGTTTGTTACCTCAAGATTTCAGACTAGGGATTCTAGTTTTCTGATTTCTAGTTCGGTTGAGTGTGAACTAGATAAACATCTGTTGAGTGTGAACTCGGTAAACATCTATCGGAAATCCCGTGAGGAAGATAAGTCCCGCAGGTTAAGTTCGGTTAAGTTCGGTTAAGGTTGCCCCTGTGTTAAGGGAAGAGTGGACGTAAGACGGGTTTCGTCTGAACCACTATAAAAGTCTTGTGTGCATTTACTTGCTTTCCTTATTGCTTTACACTATTCACACAACTGAGTTTTAAACTGCATACATATTCTAAGTTAAGCTCAGTCTGCACCAAGCAACTGATCTGATCAGGTTGACACCTTAGTCAGCTGATTTAAAACTGACTTAAGAATCTGATTTGATAAAACTGGTTTTTCACACTGGTAAAAACAAGCTTCCGCAATCTCAGTTAAACTGACAGATATCAAACTGATCTGCCCTCAGACACTCAGTAAGATTGAACATCAGTCCAAACGACCACTAGCACTGGACAGTAACTGCAAATCACACCGATCCGCGACGAAAGTTTTAGAAGTTCATTCACCCCCAGACTTTACCTAAAACTCTGCTCGACCTACATTATTTATTTTTGTAAATAAATTGTAACCCAGACGAAAAACGGAAGCAAAACGGGTTAATTAAAAGACGATCCGGAAAGCGTAGTAAAAGGCGGCAGGCGCTAAAACGTTAAGCGGAGGCGGCGACGCGATGATGGCCGGCGCTAAGACGGGCGTTGGGCGAGGCGAGAGGCCGAAAGACGCAGATCCGCCGCCGCAACGCTGGCGCTGCTGCAGCAGTTATGCCGCCGTAGGCGCTGCGCTGGCAACGCGCTGCACACGCAGCGGCAGTAACGCCACGGTAGAGCCATGGGCGACGCTACGCGACGCAGGCGATGCTGGCAAGGTATAAGGCGATGTCGCCGAGAAGACGCTGGCGGGCGACAGAATGAGGATAAGGCGGGCGACGCGGATGGGCAACACTGGGCTTCGGCTGGCGGCGACTGCTGGGGAGCACGAGGGGCTCGCTTCGGCGACAAGCAGACTCTGTTGAGAGGGCAGGCGTGGGTGTGTGGGTGATGTCTTGGCCGGGCTTTGGCTCAAGACGCGACGGGACGCCATTCGACACGGCCGGGGGAGTGCTAGGCATTTTTTTAAACGGTCAAGTGGGAGCTTTTCGAGACGGAACGATGAAGGCTATGAAGAAGATTTCTCAAAATCAAGACATGATAAAATTAACCATGACAATTGGATAAATGTGCCCAATATGTTTAATTTTTATCTTGATGTTTATGCATTATTTTATGCTTATTTAAATTGTGTTTAAATTTGCGATGCATGAGAAAATGTTTTGAAAAATCTCACTTTCGAAAATTACTAAGTATGTTTAAACAATTAATTGACAATTTTATTCCGGATAATAAAATTGAATTAATTATTGACCTCCATGATTTATTTATTTGTGAATTCTTTTGGAGAAATTCCCCCCACGGGACGGTCAAAATATAGCTTTCACATGAATAAATTCCAAACGGATGATTGTGGATTATTACTAGTGGCAACGATGACCCTCCCTACGAGGCTCGATCAAAGCAAAATAATAATTCTGTATTGAATCATGGTTATTACTTAGGTATAAAATTGATATGCATATACTTCCCCGAAGTCCCTGTCAATTTTATATTGGTCAAGTGGGAGCCAACTATTAATCTGGATATTAAAGGTTTTATGCTTCGTTCTTGTTTGTAACCTTCTTGAATGTGTTTAAATAATGACCTACCCCCGCGTGGCTTATTTAAACTGTTTTTGAGATGTTGGTGATGCATGTTCATATTTTTTGGAGATTTTAATATGAAACATGTGATCGAATTTTTGTGATATATTTGTGCTTATGCATATTATTATTTATTTCGATTAAAGATGTCGCAACCTTTTAATCCATTTATTCAATATACTTAAAGACAATTTGCTTCTTGGTGAAAACTTTGTTGATTGGAGTCTTAAACTTACTATTGTCCTCCTTTGCACAAAGCCATAATGGCGGGTTCTCACTACACCTAAACCGGAAAAAGCTAAATGACGAGTCAAGTAAATCGGTTAAGAAAAGAGTATCTTGTTGGGAGAATTCAACGAAATGGCAAAGTGTACCATCTTGGCTTCAATGTCGGATGTGTTGCAACACCAACACGAGCGTTGAGACATTGCGAGACATCATGACTAGTCTTAAAGCGATGTTTCAACATCGTAAACGAAGTGGCTCGTCGGATCACCATGAGGGACTTGATCTCTATGAGAATGGTGGAGGGAACGCCCGTAAGGGAGCACGTTCTCCAGATGATGGCTCACCTTAATAAACTTGAGGTACTTGGCACCGAATACGACATCGAGACCCAAATCGATTTCGTGCTCCATTCTATGCCAAAAAGTTTTGAACAGTTCAGGTTGAACTATCAGATGAATAATCAGAAGTTTTCGATGCCTGATCTATTGCAAGCTTTGGTCTCGGTAGAGGCGATATTGGGGTAAAAGAGCCAAGCCTTGGTGGCAAATGGACCTTCTTCTTCTTCTAGGCCAAGGGGTGGTAAGAACAAGAAAAAGGACAAGAGCCACAAGCAAGTGAACTCAAGTGTTTCCAAAGGCAAAGAAAAGGTGAAGGGGGGTGGAGGAGTGAGCAAGCCAGCTAAGGGGAGGTGCTTCAAGTGCGGTGAGAGAGGACATTGGAGGTCAGCCTGTTCCAATCCCAAAAGGAATGGAAAGAAAGGTAATTCTCACGCACTAGTTGTTGAAACTTTCTTAGCGGCGTATGCCTCCCATTTATGGGTGGTGGATACGGGATCCACTGATCATGTATGTTTCACTTTACAGGGGTTCAAGCGGACCCGACAACTTAGTGGGAGTGAGATCCTCATCACACTGGGCGATGCCACGAGAGTGGCGGTGAAGCGATGGGAGAAGTGCACTGTCTTTTGAAGGCGAGTTTTAATTTTAAGAGATGTACTTTACGTTAAATTTTAGAAAGAACTTGATTTTGGTTTCTAAACTTTACCTTGATGGATATTCGGTTACTTTTGATAAAGTTGTTACCATTTCTCTTTATGATAAATTTATCTGTCATGGAACGTTGTCAAGTAATCTCTATACAATTAACTGTGCACACCACTCACGAAATGCATCCTATAATACATCAACTGTTTCCGATAAAAGAAAACATTCATCAGACGTGAACGAAACACTTCTATGGCATCTAAGATTGGGACATATTAATCCAAAGAGGATCCAAAGGTTGGTGAAGGACGGTTCACTAGAGTCTCTCCAAGTTGAACCGATTCCAACCTGCGAATCATGTTTGGAGGGTAAAATGACCAAGATGGCATTCGGAGCCAAGGGGAATAGAGCCCAAGAAGTGTTAGAAATTGTTCACATAGACGTATGTGGTCCAATGTCAACCATGGCAAGAGGAGGTTACGAGTATTTCGTCACTTTTATTGATGACTACTCGAGGTACGGTTATATTTTCCTTATGAAGCATAAATCTGAGAACTTTGAGAAATTCAAAGAATTTAAGGCTCAAGCAGAGAATCATAGGGAAAAACGTATCAAGTCTCTACGATCCGATCGTGGAGGCGAGTACCTCAGCGATGAGTTTTTGAACTACTTGTCAGATGAAGGGATTGCATCCCAGCTGACTGCACCCGGAACCCCTCAACAAAACGGGGTTGCAGAGCGAAGAAACAGAACTCTTTTGGAAATGGTTAGATCAATGATGTGTTATGCGAATCTTCCCAAGTCGTTCTGGGGTCATGCCTTGGAAACAGCGGCTTACATTCTGAACTTGGTGCCATCCAAGTCGGTTCCCAAAACTCCCAAAGAATTGTGGACCGGGCGCAAGCCTAGTTTGAGACACATGAGAATTTGGGGGTGTCCGGCCTACGTGTTGGACAAGGAAGCCGGGAAATTGGATCCACGATCAGAATTAAGGCTGTTTATAGGATTCCCCGAGGGAACAAAAGGGTGTATATTTTATGGTCCCAAAGATCAAAAGGTGGTCATAAGCACCTACTTTAGATTTTTGGAGGAAGACTATATAAACGAAAGAAGACCCAGAAGTGAGATTACCTTAAGTGAGCTAAGGGGGCTAACCTCATTGCCAACTGTACAAGATAATATACCAAACGACACACTTTCACAACAGGAGCCTCGTCATAGTGGGAGGGTTATGAGACAGCCCGAGAGATTCATGGGGATAGGAGAGTCCTCGGACTTGATTCCCGGACAAGATGAATTAGACCCATGGACATACGATGAGGCAATCCAAGATAAGGATGCGGTTTCTTGGCAAAAGGCAATGAAAGCAGAAATGGGGTCTATGGATCATAACAGAGTGTGGGAGCTAGTCGAACCACTTAATGGGGTCAAACCTATTGGTTGCAAGTGGGTATACAAGAGAAAGGGGGGACCGAACGGGAAGGTGGAAACCTTCAAGGCAAGGCTTGTGGCGAAAGGTTATACTCAGAAAGAAGGGATCGACTATGAGGAAACCTTTTCACCTGTAGCAATGATTAAGTCCATCCGGATTCTCTTGTCGATAGCTGCGCATCTCGATTTTGAAATCTGGCAAATGGATGTCAAGACAGCTTTCCTTAACGGAAGTCTTGATGAGGAAATCTATATGCAACAACCCCAAGGCTTCATTGAAAAGGGCCAAGAACACCTAGTTTGTAAGCTCATGAAGTCCATTTACGGACTCAAACAGGCATCTAGAGCTTGGAACCAATGTTTTGATCATGTTATAAAGTCTTACGGGTTTGATCAAAACGAGTTCGAGAGTTGTGTGTACAAAAAGTGTGTCGGAACTGCATTGGTATTCTTAGTACTATACGTAGATGACATTCTGCTCATCGGGAACGATGTAAAGGTGTTATCAGACGTAAGGGCATGGCTTTCAAAATAGTTTGATATGAAGGACTTAGGGGAAGTCGGGCACATCCTTGGGATCAAGATTACTCGAGATCGCAAGAAAATGATGATAGGCTTATCACAAGCTTCATACATAGACACTGTCTTGAAATGATTCAGCATGCAGGATTCCAAGAAAGGCTTCGTACCTTTCAGGCATGGAATCCATCTATCCAAGGAAATGTGCCCTAAGACACAAAAGGAGATAGATGACATGAAAGGCATTCCTTATGCTTCGGCTGTCGTAAGCCTTATGTATGCATGGTGGCAAGATATTAGAGTAACCCGGGGAAGGAACATTGGACGGCAGTTAAAAATATTCTGAAGTATCTGAAAAGAACTCGAGATAGAATGTTGGTTTATCAGTCAGATAGTCTAATCCCCATCGGCTACACGGACTCATATTTCCAATTAGACTTAGATTCCAAAAAATCTACCTCCGGTAGTGTGTTTTGCATGGGGGGAGGAGCCATGACGTGGAGAAGCGTTAAGCAGAAATGCATCGCAGATTCTACCATGGAAGCCGAATATGTAGCTGCTTGCGAGGCAGCGAAAGAAGCGGTTTGGCTCAAGAACTTCCTAGTGGACTTGGATGTAGTTCCGAATTTGCCCAGCACAATCACTGTTTATTGTGACAATGCCGGAGCAGTTGCAAATTCAAGGGAACCAAGCCCCCAAGGCCAGCAAACACATTGAAAGGAAGTACCATCTTATACGAGAAATCGTTAAGAGAGGAGATATAGAGGTGGCAAAGATCGCGTCGGAAGACAACCTAGCTAATCCATTCACAAAGGGTCTGCCTCAGAATACATTCGAGAGACATGTGAAAGGAATGGGTGTCAAGACCGTTGCCAATCTGCTTTGAGTATAAGTGGGAGACATTATTAGGTTTGTGTAGGTGGCATTAGTTGTCACGTACTACACGAGACATGCTGATGTATACTTAAAAGCAGACTTTGAGTATAAGTGGGAGATTGTTGGGATTATACTGGAAAGTATGCTTTTACTTTGTATAATCAGACTAACTGAATTTCGGACTTATTTACTGAAATAAATTGTTTATCACTGATGCTTTAAATATGATCGAATGTTACATATATTTACTGCATAATTGTTCAATAAATAGTACGTGTTACATTGTAGTTAATTTAGTGATACCAAGATCACATAAGATTAAATTAACAGTTCCTTGTAACTAAAAGTACACCATTCACGACCTAGATGGAAATGAACAATCCATCGTGAAAGGTTGTAGTGTAAGGCTCAGATTGATTTGTCTTGACCAAGAGATTACACTAGTGCATGACTGATGCATTGAAGAGGACCTACAGGAGGATAAATTCTTCAGAACTGAACTAGGGAGAATTAGACCTCAGTGGTTAGTTATTTCATAATCTTCGTCCCTTAAATAGGATTGTGTGTGGTTAGTAACTATTGCTTTGACTTATTATGGGAAGAGAATCAGTGAGATTCAATACCCTATGTCTTGGGCAATATTATTGGTCACATGCGATTGCTAAGATTTAATACGGAGAATCGTGTGCAAGTATGCTTGTTCGATTTGCCCCCTTGGGAGGTTCATAAGTTTTATCATACCAAATCTTGCAAGTGGAACTAGTTTCCGGTATGGATAATAATGTTGAATCATTCCTTTACCAAGGATAAAAGATATTAATTAATGGAAAGTTATTTCAGTGGCTTGAATTAATTAATGGGCTAGATAATCTTAAACATGAGAAATAATAACCGGGAGCCATATTAACTGTAATATGGATTAAGATGGATAGTGCAATATTAATTATGTAGTGGGATTAATTAATATTTATGGGCTTGAATAATACTGTGGCTCAATATTGATAATTCAATGTCCATTGGAAGGTCCAATATTAATTCTCCTAAAGGCCCCCCAAGTAGCCCAAGATAAAGTCTAATAACTGAAAAAGGTGTTTAAAAATAAAATAAATTTGTTGCCTAATTTTCCTTGTATTTTTCGAAATTTATGGATAAAAGGGGAGAAAGATTTTCTTTGAATTTTGTTATGGAATGAAGATATGTATTCTTGGAATACAAGATTATCTCATTAAATTCAAGAAATCTCCCACTTGGTTATTCATATAGGTATTTCGAAATTTTTGAAATATAAAGGGCAAGAATGATTTTCTTGATTTTCTTGAAAAGATATTATGGAAGATATGTATTTCTTGAAGTACAAGTATATCTCATAAATTCAAGAAGATCCAAATCTTGAAATCTTGGACCCAATATTTTCGAAAATCACCATAACTTGATGAGGTTGGATTTTTGTGGAATATTTTAATTATGGGGAAAAGAATATAGGAGATATATTCAAGATTTCTTGGAGATCAAGAAAAGATTTTCCCACATTGTTTTTCTTCCCTAAAAATTGCCCACCACCCCATCTATAAATAGGGGATGATTCTTTCATTCCCAAGTACAATTCCATGTGCTGGAAAAATTAGTAAATCCACAAAAGTGGTGCAACAAAGTTTATTTTTCCCTTTTGTTAATTTCTTGCGAGTATCCTTCCACCGGATTTTCGAGCAAGGACTAGGGAATACTTGGGAAGGACTTTTGGTGTGTTTTCATATACAAGACCATTGTCATTCCAAGAGGTACGTTTACATAAGCTCGTAGTAATTCCGCATACGTAGGATTTACGTAAACTGTTTATATGCATGATTTGTTGTTGAAATTATTATTTGAATTAATTTAGGATTAATTCATGCTAGTAATAATTATCAGAATTAAATTTGTATTTAAATATTCATCCCGAATAGATCCGGGCAATTAATTCCCCAACACAAGAGGCATCCGGAAGTGTCGCTCTTGAGGCCTCCCCAGTCAACGATGAAATCGCTGCACCATAAAATTTTCACGATCAGAAGTGCAGCCTAAGCAACCACAACTCCGTAAGTCCACTAGAGTTCATAATCCACCCACTATATATTATGGTTTCCTCGTAGAGGAACATGATGGCGTGGAGATCCCGGATAAAGACGAACCTAGAACTTACACTGAGGCAACATTAGATGTTGACTCAAAGAAATGGCATGAAGCCATAAATTCGAGATGGACTCGATGTACACCAATCAAGTCTGGGACTTGGTTGAGTTGTCAAAAGGGGTCAAACCCATAGGTTGCAAATGGGTTTACAAACGTAAGACCGATGCAAATGGAAAGGTACAAACCTACAAGGCTAGGTTGGTGGCGAAAGGTTATAGCCAATGCAAAGGCATTGACTATGATGAGACTTTCTCACTAGTTACAAAGATCAAGTCCATTCGAAATTTACTTGCGGTAGCAGCACATCTCGATTATGAGATTTGGCAGATGGATGTCAAAACAGCTTTCCTCAATGGCAACATTGATAAGGAAGTGTTTATGACTCAACCAGAAGGTTTTATATCGAAGCTTAAATGATCCATTTATGGATTGAAGCAAGCTTCTAGGAGTTGGAATATCCGATTTGATGAGGCTATCAAATCATTTGACTTCGTCAGAAACTCGGAAGATTCGTAGGTTTATCAGAAATACAATGGGAAGAATATTATCTTCATAGTTGTGTATGTCGATGACATACTAATTTTGGGAAACAATAACCAACTCATGCAGTCCGTGAAAGAATGGTTGTCAAAGACCTTCATGATGAAGGATCTTGGTGAAGCCTGTTACATCTTAGAGATCAAGATCCACAGGGATAGATCCAAGAAGATGTTGGGGCTGTCACAGTCCACCTATATAGACAAGTTGTTGAAGCGATTTGCGATGGAGAACTCTAAGAGAGGTTCTCTACCGGCATGTCATGTTGGACGTGAAAGTATGTTTTTACTTTGTATAACCTATGTATTAAACATTTATTTACTGAAATAAATTATTTACCACTGTTGCTTTAATTATGATTGAATGTTATATATATTTATTGCAAACCGTTCATATAATAACACATGTTACATTGTAGTTAACGTGGTGATACCAGATCACAGAAGATCACGTTAACAGTCCCTTGTAAACAAGTGCACATTTCACAACTTAGATAGATCCGAAAAATCTATTGGTAGAAGTTGATGTGTAAGGCTCAGATTGACTTGTCTTGACCAAGAGATTACACTAGTGCATTCGATGCGCTGAAGCGGACCTATAGAGAGGATAAACTCATTCGCACTGACTTATGGGATGAAGAGTTAGACCTCAGTGGTTGTTGATTTCTTAATCTCTGTCACTTAATAAGGACTGTGAGTGATTAGTAGTTATTGTTTTGGCTTAGAAATGGGAAGCGAATCACTGCGACTTCGATACCCTATATCTTGGGCAATAATATTAATTACATGACAGTTGCTAAATTAATACAGAGAATCGTGTGCTTGCAACGTCTTGCATGATTGGTCCCCTTGGTGGGCTCGGAACCTTTATCATACCAAATCTTGCAAGTGGAATTATTTTCCGGTATGGATAATAAAGCTGAGTTGTCCTTACTCCAAGATAAAGATATTAATTAATATAAAGCTTTTCAGTGGCTTAATTAATTAATGGACAAAATAATCTTAAACACGGGAAATAATAACCGGGAGCCATATTACCGTAATATGGGTTAAGTTGGATAGTACAATATTAATTATATAGTGGAATTAATTAATATTAATGGGTTGAATTATATTGTGACTCAATATTGGAATTCAGTAGCCCATTGGAAGAACCATCTTAATTCTCCTAAATGCCCCTCAAGTAGCCCAATTAAAGTCCATTAAATAAAATGTGCTTAAAAAAAATTAAATATTTGTTGCATATTTTTCCTTATTATTTTCGAAATATATTAAAGAAAAGAGGGAGAAGGATTTTCTTGAAAATATTTTATGGAAAGGAGATAAGTATTCTTGCAATACAAGATTATCCCATAAATTCAAGAAATATCCCACTTGGCCTCTTTAATTTGAAATTTTTGAATTTTTGGGGTAAGAGGGAATAAAAGATTTTCTTGATTTTCTTGGAAAGATTTTATAGAAAAAGATATGTATTCTTGGAATACAATAATATCTCATAAATTTAAGAAAGATCCAATCTTGGAATCTTCTCTCTTATTTTTAAAAAATAGGGCCAAAATAGGGTGTGAGATTTTTATGGAAAAATACACATGGAAAGAAGAATATATGGGATATATTCAAGATTTCTTGGAGATCAAGAAAAAATATTTCCTAACCCTTTTCTGCCCCATATTTTCGTCCAACCCTACCATTATAAATAGGGGATGAATTTTCACCCCCTGCACAATTCCACGTGCTGGAAATATTAGAATTCCACAAAGGTGGTGCAACAAATTATTTAATTTTTCTTTCTTTTATAATTGTTCATTGGAGAACCTTCCACCGGGTTATTGAACGAGGACTTGGGAATACTTGAGAAGGACTTTTGGTTGGTAGCCAATTACTTGATCCTGTCCGTCTCAAAGGTTGTCTCTCCAACGGGTACGTTTACGTAAACTCCTAGAAATTCCACATGCTGGGATCTTTTACGTGAAATATTATTTGCATGATGTTGTTGGATGAATTATTATTTGAATTCACTTAGGTTAATTAATGTTAGTAATAATTGTTAATTTAAATTTGTGTTTATGAGGTCATCCCGATAGATCCTGACATAAAGTATTCCAACAACTGGTATCAGAGCACTGGTTCGGGCTGTGATCTTTTAAACTGTAATTTAAATTGTTGTTCATTAAAATTGAAATTGGATAGTAGAACTGTTAGATTTGTTTTGCACGTATCCAATGGTCATGGTATTTTAATGTGCTTATTTACTTGCAAATAAATTATTGATTTTTAATTCGATTCGTTCGAATTCATTTTTTGACTCGTGAGAAAATCCACGAGTAGATTAGAATTTATTTGATTTTTCAATGTAATAGACTAGTCTAGATCTAGGTTTATTTATTTTTGTAAATAAATTATAATCGGATCGAGAACGAAGACAGAGAGGGAGAGTTAAAGATGGACGTCCAAGTGCCAAGACGTACGCGAGCCAAGGCGGAGCATTCGGGCAGGGCTGGGCGACGTGGGGGCGCGGGACCCCGGATCGGGGCCCGCGTCCGGGCGATGCTCCTTGCATGCTTATACCGTGGGCGACGGGCACAGGATGGCCGACCTCGGACGGGGGCTTGCGCCTAGTCGCACGCGGACTCGCGTTCTGGGCCGTGAGCTACCTGTTGCCGGTCGTTGTCCTAACCCAAAACGGAGGACATTTTTTAAAGAATTATTGTGGTTTCAGTAGGAGCTTTTCGAGACGAACGATGAAGGCCAACAAAGAGACGATTTCTCAAGATCGAGACTTGGAATTTAAACCATGACAGTTGGATATATGTGCCTAACTTGATTTATTTTATCTTGATGCTTGTTTTATTTTCATGCACTATTATTTGTTAATGTGTTTGCATGATGTTTGAATTGTCCAAAAGAAAATCTCACTTTTGAAAATTACTAAGTATGTTTTATTTATTGACAAATTTTATTCCGGATAATAAAATCACGTCAAATTTGACCTCCATGATTTATTTATTTGTGAATTCTTTTGGAGAAATTTCCCCCTCGGAATGGCCAAAGGATAGATTTCACATGAATAAATTCTCAAAAGGATGATTGTGAATTATTGTTAGTGACGACGATGACCCTCCCCTCGAGGCTCGTTCAAAACGATATAATTCTTTATTTAATCATGGTTATTACTTAGGTATAAAATTGATATGCATATACTTCCCTGAAATCCTTGTCAATTTTATATTGGTCAAGTGGGAGCCAACTATTAATTGTGAATTAATGGTTTGTAACTGTTCTAGTTTGTAACCTGCTTGAATGTGTTTAAATATACAGTTCACCCCACGTGACCTATTTAAACTGTTTTGAGATGCCGGTTGATGCATATTCATATTGTTTTGAGATTTTGATATGAATAATGTGATCAAAATTATGTGGTTATTTTGTGCTTGCACAATTGTTATTTATTTCAGTTCAGCATGTCACAACCTTTTAATCCACTGTTAATATACTTAAAGTCAATAAAATTGCATAGGAAACTATGTTGATTGGAAACGAAAACTTATAATTGTCCTAACTGCACAAAAGCACAAGTGAATATTTGACACACCAAACTCAAACCTTGACGGCAAGTGGTCCATCCTCATCTTCTAGGCCAAAGAAAGGTAAGAAGAAGAAGAGAGCCAAAAGCCACAAGCAATCAAACTCAAGTGTTTCCAAGGGCAAGGGTAAGATGAAGGATGCTGGTGGTGTCAAGAAGGATCCTAAGGGGAAGTGCTTCAACTGCAATGAGAATGGACACTGGAGGTCTGCCTGTTCCAAGCCCAAGAGGGCCGGAAAGAAAGGTAATTCTCATGCACTAGTTGTTGAAACTTGTTTAGCGACGTATGCTTCCCATTCGTGGGTAGTTGATACGAGATCCGCTGACCATGTATGTTTCACGCTACGGGGTCCCAGCTGACCTGACAACTTAGTGGGAGTGAGATCCTCATCACCATGGGCAAAGTTACTTAAGTAACGACTATTGCAATGCTACGAAGGTAGCAGGTATTGCAATTCCACGAAAGTAGCGTTACTACAATGCTATGTGAAGTAGCAGTTATTGCAGTACTGCATGAGTAATGGTTAAAGCAGTGGGAGACGTGCACATGTCTTTTGAAGACAAAATTTTAGTTTTGAGAGATGTTCTCTACGTTCCTATTTTTTCGAAAAACCTTATTTCATATTCTAAACTATTTTCTGATGGATATTCTGTTCGTTTTAATAAGCAAGTTACTATTTTTCGTAACGATGTGTTTATCTGTCATGGAACTTTACGGAACAATCTCTATACTATTAACTGTGCACACCACTCACAAAATGCATCTTATAATAACACATCGACTGTTTCAAACAATAAGAGAAAACGTTCAGAAAATGTGAACGAGACACTTCTTTGACATCTCAGATTAGGTTATATTAATCTGAATAGGATCCGAAGGTTGGTGAAAGATGGTTCACTGTCGGACCTACAGCTTGAACCACTTCCAACCTGCGAATCATGTTTGGAGGGTAAAATGACCAAGAGGGCATTTGGAGCCAAGGGACTAGAACCCACGAAGTGTTGCAAATCGTTCTAATCGGCGTGTGTGGTCCAATGTCAACCAAAGCTAGAGGTGGCTATGAGTATTTCGTGACTTTCATCGATGATTACTCAAGGTTCGGGTACATTTTCCTCATGAAATATAAATCGAAAACCTTTGATAAATTAAAAGAGTTCAAAGCCGAAGTGGAGAATCATAGGGAAAAGAGTATCAAGTTTCTACGAGCTGATCGTGGAGGCGAATACCTAAACGATGAGTTTTTGATCTACCTGTCAGATGAGGGTATTGTTTCCCAGTTGATTGCACCCGGAACCCCTCAACAAAACGGGGTTACAGAACGAAGAAACAGAACACTCTTAGAAATGGTTAGATCCATGATGAGTTATTCAGATCTACCTAAGTCGTTTTGGGGTCACGCCTTGGAAACAACGGCTTACGTTTTGAACTTAGTACCATCCAAATCTGTTCCCAAAACCCCTAGAGTGTTGTGGACGGGGACTTAAGCCCGATCGAGACATCTAAAGATCCGGGGTGTCCGCATCGTCTTTAGACAAACCTGTCAGATGAGGGTATTGTTTCTCAGTTGACTGCACCCGGAACCCCTCAACAAAATGGGGTTGCAGAAGAAAGAAACATAACACTCTTAGAAATGATCAGATCCATGATGATTTATTCAGATCTACCCAAGTCATTTTGGGGTCACACCTTGGAAACAACGGCTTACGTTTTGAACTTAGTACCATCCAAATCGGTTCCCAAAACCCCTAGAGAGTTGTGGACCGGACGCAAGCCCAGTCTGAGACATCTAAAGATCTGGGGGTGTCCGGCATACGTGCTAGACAAGGAAGCTGGTATGTTGGATGCACGTTCGGAGCTAAGACTATTTATAGGATATCTCATGGGAACGAAGGGGTGTATGTTCTATGGTCCCGAAGATCAAAAGGTGGTAATCAGTACGCACTTTAGTTTTTTGGAAGAAGACTTTATGAACAATCGAAAGCCCAAAAGTGAGATTACCTTAAATGAATTAAGAGGGCAAACTTCTATACCAACTGTACAAGTTGATATACCAAGCGTCACACCGACACAACCGAAACCTCGTCATAGTGGGAGGGTTGTCCGACAACCTGAATGATTCATGGGAATAGGAAAATCTTCGGGTTTGATCCCTGGGGATAATGAATCAGACCCCTAGTCCTACAAGGAGGTGGTCCAAGATAAGGATTCAGAATCCTAGCAAACTGCGATGTATGACGAGATGGGTTCAATGGATCACAATCAAGTGTGGGAGTTAGTTGAACCACACAGTAGGGTAAAACCCGTTGGATGCAAGTGGGTCTACAAGAGAAAAAGAGGACCAGACGGGAAGGTGAAAACCTTCAAATCTAGGCTTGTGGCGAAGGGATATATTCAAAAGGAGGGTATCGATCATGAAGAAACCTTTTCTCCTGTAGCCATGATTAAGTCCATCCGTATTCTCTTGGAAATAGTTGTGCATCTAGATTTTGAGATCTGACAAATGGATGTCAAGACAGCTTTCCTTAACGGGAGTCTTGATGAGGAAATTTATATGCAACAGCCCGAAGGTTTTATCGCGAAAGGCCAACAAAACCTTGTTTGCAAGCTTAGGGAGTCCATTTATGGACTAAAGCAAGCATCTCGGGCTTGGAACCAATATTTTGATCAGATAATCAAATCTTATGGGTTTGATCAAAACGATTTCGAGAGTTATGTGTATAAAAGTGTGGCCAGGCGCCTTGGTATTCCTAGTACTATCGTGAGCGATATTACGCTCATCGGAAAAGATGTAGCGGTTTTTTTCAGACGAATAAAGATGGTCATCAAAACAGTTTGATATGAAGGACTTAGAGGAAACCGGTCATATTCTTGGGATCAAGATCACTCGAGATCACAAGAAAAGAATGACAGGCTTATCGCAAGCTTCATACATAGATACCATTTTGAAGCGATTCAGCATGCAAGATTCCAAAAAGGGTTTTGTACCTTTCAGACATGGAATCCATCTATCCAAAGACATGTGCTCTAAGACACAAAAGGAGATAGATGACATGAAAGACATTCCTTATGCGTCGGCAGTAGGAAGCCTCATGTATGCAATGTTGTGCACGAGACCGGATATCTACTACGTCGTAGGCATGGTAGCGAGACATCAAAGTAACCCAGGAAATCAACACTGGACTACTGTTAAAAACATTCTAAAGTATCTGGAAAAAAACTCGGGATAGAATGTTGGTTTATCAGCCAGACAATTTATTTTTGGTGGGATACACGGACTCGGAGTTCTAATTGGACCTAGATTCCAGAAAATCTACCTCAGGTAGTGTGTTTTGTCTGGGAGGAGGAGTTGTAACATGGAGAAGCGTTAAGCAGAAATGCATCGCCGATTCTACCATGAAAGCCGAATATGTAGTTGCTTGTGAAGCAGCAAAAGAAGCGGTGTGGCTCAAGAACTTCTTAGTGGACTTGGACGTTGTTCCGAATTTGCCCAGCACTATCACGGTATTCTGTGATAATGCCGGAGCAGTTGCAAATTCAAGGGAACCGAGAGCCCACAAGGCTAGCAAACACATTGAAAGGAAATACCATGTTATACGAGAAATCATTAAGAGAGGAGATATAGAGGTGGCAAAGATCGCGTCGGAAGACAACCTAGCCGATCCATTCACAAAGGGTCTGCCTCAGTTAACATTCGAGAGACATGTGGAAGGAATGAGTGTCAAGAGTGTTTCCAATCTGCTTTGAGTATAAGTGGGAGAAATGTTATTAGGTTGATGTAGGTGACATTAGATGTCACCGTATAATACATTAGATATGTTGTGGTATACTTAAAAGCAGACTTTGAGTATCAGTGGAAGATTGTTGGGGTTATACGTGAAAGTATGCTTTTACTTTGTATAACCTATGCATTAAACACTTATTTACTTAAATAAATAATTTACCACTGTTGCTTTAAATATGATTGAATGTTATATATATTTATTGCAAACCGTTCATATAATAGCACGTGTTACATTGTAGTTACGTGGTGATACCAGATAATAGAAGACCACGTTAACAGTCCCTTGTAAACAAGTGCGCATTTCACAACTTAGATAGATCCGAACAATCTATTGATAGAAGTTGATGTGTAAGGCTCTCATATTTTCGAAAAATAGGGCCAAAATAGGGTGTGAGATTTTTATGGAAAAATACACATGGAAAGAAGAATATATAGGATATATTAAAGATTTCTTGGAGATCAAGAAAAAATCTTTCCTAACCCTTTTCTGCCCCATATTTTCGTCCAACCCTACCATTATAAATAGGGGATGAATTTTTCATCCCCTACACAATTCCATGTGCTGGAAATATTAGAAATCCACAAAGGTGGTGCTACAAATTATTTAATTTTCCTTTCTTTTATAATTGTTCATTGGAGAACCTTCCACTGAGTTATTGAACGAGGACTTGGTAATACTTGAGAATGACTTTTGGTTGGTAGCCAATTACTTGATCCTGTATGTCTCAAGGTTGTCTCTCCATATGGTACGTTTACGTAAACTCCTAGAAATTCCGCATGCTTGGATCTTTTACTTGAAATATTATTTGCATGATGTTGTTGGATGAATTATTATTTGAATTCACTTAGGTTAATTAATGCTAGTAATAATTGTTAATTTTAAATTTGTGTTTCTGAGGTCATCCCGATAGATCCTGGCATAAAGTATCCCAACATGTCATGGGATAAAGCTGTCTAAGAAAGATTGTCCTTCCACAGACGTTGATATCCAGCACATGAAGGATATACCATATGCATCTGCAATTGGATCCATCATGTACGCCATGACCTGCACTAGGTCAGATGTGGCCTTCGCTGTCAGCACCACTGGTAGATACCAACAGAATCAGAGTGAACCTCACTGGATTGTTGTCAAGAACATTCTTAAGTACCTGAGACGTACTAAAGATTATTTTCTGGTCTACGGAGGACAGTCAGAGCTAGTTGTCACTGGTTATTCTGACACAAGTTTCCAATATGACTGTGATGATTACAAATCACAATCAGGCTATGTGTTCGTTCTCAATGGTGGGGAGATTACTTGGAATAGTTCCAAAAAATAGACTACCGCGGACTCAACAACTGAAGCTGAGTACATTGCTGCGGCAGGAGCTGCCAAAGAAGTTGTCTGGATAAAACAGTTCTTAAGTGAACTAGGGGTAGTTCCAAGTGCCAACAGTCCAATAAAATTGTATTGTGACAACACTGGTGCGGTTGCACAAGCTAAGGAACCGAGATCCAATAACAGAAACAAGCATGTACCGAGGCGTTATCACTTGATAAGGGAGATAATAGCTAGAGGAGAGATAGAGTTAGAGCGTGTTCCCACGGAAGATAATTTGGCTGATTGTTTCACCAAAGCTTTGAGTGTTCATGTACACACTAGACATTTTAATGGTCTAGGGTTAGACATGTAGATGATTGACTTTAGTTCAATTGGGAGATTGTTAATATTAGTGTCCTAGAGACAAATCCTTTGAAAGGACATAATGCTAAGATAATATTCAGTGTTGGTTTAATATTATTGTTTATTTAATATTAAATATATAGCGTTACACTTATTAGAATATTATGTTTGATTGTTTGCATTTGTTCTTATCTGTGTTCCCTTGAATCATTGTTGTCATTGAGGTTGTGAGAACTCAGATGACTTAAACATTATTCTCAAATAACCCCGATCAAGGATCATCAAGAATGGGATATTGATGATGCAATGGAGATTGATGTGCGATCTGCATCATACTCTTAGAGAGTGTAGTAAGATCTCACTTACTACGAGATACTAGGTATCTCATGATGGATGCACAAATACCTTAGAGGGTATTGGTATACCCATCCGAGAAACCGTTTGATGTAGTTCCACTATATGTCTCTACGGCTGTCTCGGTTAGTGAGAGCGATGCAATACTCCTTTGACTTGAGGTCAATACGCACAACATGTGTGGAGTGATGAACTTTGACCATGGCCGATGCTTTTACCCTTCCATGGATAAATATGGCTTGGATTTGGTTCATCAGAAGTGCATGTGCGTGGTAGTTGAGCCAAGAAAAGGATTCATTCCTCAAAGTGGATTTAGAGAGAATACTCATCTTCTCATCATAATTGGATCAAAGTCATTGGCCAATGCACGTCAACTTGGACTTTGTGGCCAAGTGTGACATAAGTGATCAATTAGTGATTAGAGATAATATGATTAAGTTATTTGAATAGACACTTCATCATGTTCAAGACTAATCGATTATTCGTGAATAAAAGGAGGAAATCGTAATAGCCCATGTTTCAGTTACAGGTAGTTGCACTTTTATCACAACGTACCTCATATATTGAGAATGTTTGATTTATTGTCTAGGGTTCAATTAAGACTGTTAGTTTGACTAATCGCTCGATATATGAGAGCGTATGGGTCACACAACAAGTAATTCACGTGTACGGATTATAGTTGGTTGATTAAGTATTAAATTGGATTTCATATTTAATTTATGGAGAATTAATTAATAATATATTAATTTGGAATTGATTATTATTACTGTTTAATTAAATTGGATTTAATTAAATAGGAATCCCAAATAATATTATGGATTATTATTGTAGAAAAATATATGTAGGAAAAAACATATTTTGAGATTTGTTTTGCAAAATTAGGAATTATCTTCCTAATAAAGATAACTTAAGATTTAAGTTAGTCTCTCCCTATATATATGAGTTCCCGGGATTCATTATTTACTACAACAAGAAAACCCAGTTTCTCCATAAAATCTTGAATAGGAATTTTCCTAGCAAATTCCGTCTCAGGTTCAACGCTGGCAAATCTGTGCAAGTCTGTTAACGGGGATTACGTGGATACCATAGTTGAGAAATCTGCTTTCGAATTACTGTAAGATTTCTTGTTATGATTATTCATACTGGTTTATGTAATTAACTGTTCGTTGTTGGTGAACTGTTTATTTCTGCTGCGCATGTATTATGTGTTTACGTGCTAGTATATTTCAACACACGGGTCACCCCAGTTCGGACGAGCACGGGCCACCCTTATTCGGACGAGCACGGCTCACACATGGTCACACTAGGGATGACCACACTAAGGACGACCACACCGACGTCAGCAAGGGTTTGGCCGGGACAGAATTCACACTCGCCTTGATTGGTCAAGCACAAGGACAGTACCACAACAGGGCCTTGGAGCCGAACACATGGCCACCGAGTATGGGGCGAACACAAAACTATTGGAGCTCGCCACATGTTCGCCAACTACGGCGACCACAACATATCATAGGCAACCTCGCCTATCTAACTGTATGCTCGCCCAGGGACCACGCACATGCTCGCCGTGGTAGGTGAGCATAAGTATGAGCCGAGCAGAAAAGCCGACAAACAGGGAGTGAAAACAGTAGCAATCAGGAGTTGTCCAAACTGAACTTACTCCAGTCATTTGAAGAGCCCCGGACGAATAGAGCGCCTTCTCTCCATCATATGCGGATTCTTTGCCTCGTAAATCACTAACAGTGAACAAGCTCTCCTCTACCCTTTAGGCGAGCATGAACTGGTTGCGAGCAAAACCAACACTTCCCCCGAAGACGAACAGATCGACAGAGAACACCCGTGCCCACCTTGGAGGCGAGCACATGACTAGAGACCAATTCGTCCATTCAGGGTGAGCACAGACCCCGTCGAGCCGATCATCCATCACCCGGCGCCAGGCCGAGTCTATGCTAGGCAAACACCACCTGGGCGACAAATACAAGCCTTCACAAAGAAGCAAAGACAAATGTCGTCCAGAGGTGCACAGTAAGATACGTGTTAGCACCTCGTGTAGGCTTGTTAATCAAGAAAAGACCAGCTCGTGCTTGCCATGCCACCACCTACTAGCCAGAGTAGTATAAATAATCCCTCAGATGGCCAGGAGGAGAGGAGAAATTTCCTACCTAGCAGCTTACCAGAAGCTTTTGTAACATACACATACAATCGTGCTCGTCACATTGTACTTGTGCTTGCCACATCTCCAAATCACTAATAAAATAACCCTGGCTTGGTACTCCTTAAGACGTAGTCATTCCTGACGAACTGGGTCACTAAATCCTTGTTGTCATTTTATATTACATCGTGCTCGCCAGAAATACACTGTGCTCGCCACGCACACACTGTGTTCGACACGTTGGAATTTATTTTGTTTAGTTGTCACTTGTCAATCAACACAGCCACGTCATAATTTCCACATAAGATGACTATCAACAATAGTGACGTACTGACTTTTTCCGGCATACTGGTATTTACCGAAATACCAATTTTTTTTGGGTATATAGGTATCCAAAGTACCGAAAATTGTAATTTATCGTACCGTTATCATACCAAAACTTTTCGATACAGTATCATACCATACAGAAAATTTCGATAAATTTGACATTTTTCACCCCCTAGTCACGATGTTAAATCAACTTAAAGAAAGTGCGGGATACGTTAAGTGCGGTATACCAAAAATTTTTATATTCTTTTCAACCCCTAGTCACGATGTTAAATCAACTTAAAGAAAGTAGGACCGAAAATGTTGATGTCACATTCTTTGACGATTTAATGGAAATGGTGTAATTGGTATGATTGTTTACTATGATATAGGTAAGTTAAATTGTCACTTGCTGCGGTTCGATTCCCCTGTTCCACTTTTCATATTTCATTGGTGTTTCACCCTTCTGAATTTTTAATACATGGATCCAGAGTATGGTGATTCATTGGATATTTTTATTATTCCACGTGTCCATCCATATCATGGAATACAAAATGAAACACCAATTATAGAATAAGCGATCTCATTCCCATTTGTTGTACCTTAATTATCACAGACAACTTCAGAGTTGAGACTAACTGATCGCGTTCAGGGCTTTGAATTACATTTTAAAGCCCATTTTTATTTGTAAGGATTTTTTTTGTAATGAAATTGACCAAATATTGGTAATCTAGATCTCTAATAACAAATCTTCTACTAAAGAATAAATTATAAATTTCATATTAAGATAAGTTTTACAGGAGACCTACTCGTAAAATAAATTAAATAAAAATGTCTAATAATTTTAAGGTAAATCATACTTTTATGAATATTTTCTTAAATGAACTTGAGATATTATCTAAAATATTTAATTAATGCAAAAATTACCAAAAGAAAACTGAGGTTATTTATATTATTTAATAGTTACAAGAAATAAGTAAAATATTTATCTTACATTATATTATATAGAAAATTAAATTATTTTTTTTAAAATATATATATATATATATATATATATATATATATATGTGTGTGTGTGTGTTCAAGACACAAACCAAAATGGAAAAATATAAAACAAAATTCATTAAAATATAACACTGTTTGATTAACTTGAAAAATACCAAAAGAGCGCGGGCCTTTTTTTTTTCGAAAAAAACAAAATATTATTATTAGAGGGGAGCATAAGGAATGCCCCCAAAGAAGTACAAATACAAAGCGAATCAGCCCACAGAATAAGGCTATCAAAAGCACAAGTTAGGATTAACCAATGAATAAAAAAATACAAATTAATAAATTTGTGAATAATTATCGATTTATTAAATAATGAAATAAGGAAAAGTCATCGTAAAAAAAATTAATGTCTTTTAATGTAAAGGTACAATAATATTTTTGCTAAAATAAATAAATTATCACTCAATTTTTTCACATTTATGTGTGTTAGTGTGGGAATATTTTTTTAAGGACCATAATTTTGGGGAGTGACAAAATAAGGACAATAACTTTTTGGGCTGACAAAATAAGGACCATAATTTTAAAAAGTAGCAATTTCAGGGTAAATTAGACCAAATTATCCAATTTTTGTTTCAAATTAGGGTTATTCGAGCTAATTTGGCCTAAAATTGTTACTTTTAAAGTTACCGTCTTTATTTTCCCAGCCCGAAAAGTTACGGTTCTTGAAAAAAAATAATTCCCTTATAAAATATATTCTACAATACCCTTACTCATGATTCACTTTTTCTTAAAATTGTGCCCATCCTGTGGGAACAAATATTGTGGACAAATTATTTTTTTATATATATAGATGGGTTGGCCTGATTACATGAGATGTAACAAGAAACAAATTAAAGAGTACAAATGAAATTCCATGCAATAATTGTTAAAAATTAGACACAAATGCCTTAAACAGATGCTTTGCTGTTATTGAATATATATTTTCTCAGTCCAGGAAGGTGAATTTCGTGAAAATACTTTTTCCAGTCTATATTTCTTGCGTCCAGATCGAAAGTAACTTGCTCCTCTTTTGACATTTCTTCTATTAACTTCAGAGTGTTGCTTGAATCGAACCTGAATAATCAGATTTTTTTTTTACCGACACTGAAATCTTAATATCATCATTATTTAAAAAACAATAAAAATTTATGATCATAAGAATTTTTTAAAATTTATTTCACTTTTTGGTGCTATAGAACACAAAATATTTCAAAATAATCTCACTTGTTCTCGGTTTTCATCCCACAAATTAATGAAATTGAAAAAAAATTCCAATTCCGTAAATAAAATTAACTGTCCTCTCATTTGTCCGTATATGTCTTTGGGTTAATGCCATAAAATCGAAAAGTATCTAAAATAAAGTACTGTCTCCGTCTCAAACTCGATTGTCACATTACTGTGTACTTGAATTATAAGAAAAAGTGATAAAGTGATAAAGTGTTGGGGTAGAAAGAGTTATTTATTAGTATTTTATGTGATAAAATGATGGGTAGTTGAGCTTAAAAAGAGTTGTTTATTAGTATTTTATGTGATTATGTGATAAAGTGATAAAGTGGATATTTTCATTTAAAAAAAGTGATAATCAAGTATGGGACTCCCGAAACGGAAATGTGGCAATCGAATTTGGGATGGAGGGAGTACATATTAATATTAAAGTTCACATAAAAAAATGCAAATCATAATAGATTAATCTTTTACATCTGAAATTTTGTTTTATACATGAAATATGAATATTAGATTAAAGATGGGAAAAATGTTTTTTAAGGATAGTAATACAGGGGGCTTGTGTTTTAAGGACAATAGCTTTACTAATTTGGAAATGTAAGATAATATATTTTAAAATATGTAAATATAGGATAATATGTTTCAAAATCTGTAAATGTAGGACAATTGAGCCCGAATAAGCCCAAATCGGGCTAAAATATCATGTGAGATTCGGGTCCAATTGTCCTACATTTACAGAATTTTAAAACATATTGTCCTATTTTTATAAATTTTAAAACATATTGTCCTATATTGACAAGTTTTAAAATATATTATCATACATTTCTAAGCTCGTAAAATTATTGTTCTTAAACACAACTCACCCTAAGTTATTGTCCTTAAAAAAACATTATTCCCGATTAAAGATCATAGAAAACATCTTTAATTGGATACCATGCGTTTAAAACTTAAAATTGAAAAAAAATTATTGCCATTCAATTTTTTTTTTTGAAAACACTGTAAGAATTTCTTTTTATGAATTGAAAATGTGCATGATTTGAGTCAAAATTATATAGACATGGATTTCCTGAGTAAATGGATGGGGTCCGTTTTTTACAAACTAGTATTTATATATTAAGTAGTAATTCAGTAATTTGTGGTTGATAACAAAACACAATAGTTTAAAAAACATTATATATAATATTGAATAATATACCTGGCACGGAAGAATGCCGCAAATTCATAGATCTTGCACCTTTGCTCAGCATATGCAGCTATCACATTGCACTGACCTTCAATCTTCCTAATCCTTTTCTTGTCTCGACAATTAGTTTCTAGTCTGCGTCGCAAGATTCATCTTTCGTGTATTTGGAGAAATCGTTGAAGTTGTCGAAAAATTTAATTCTATTGATTGTTTGGGACTTTACTAAAGGCGTTACTTTAAATTAGTCGTAAAGATACTCGAAAAAATCACTAAGTAATAGATGGTTCACAATGCTAGATGCCACATTATACACACTCACTTCACACGACTTTTGCAGATTAATTCCATGCTTCGCAGTTGCTGCAATAATTGTATTTACCACCATATCCACTGGTATCTGCATATTAATTATATATTCCACAAATAAATGAATATCAATTCCGAATTTGGTTTGGCGATGATAAGTCTAGATCCTCTATATTTCGATCCAATAAATTTCGATCAAGACAATGACACGGAAAAAAAGAGTGTAAGTTCTGATTTTTCTATTTTCACTTTTCTTTCTCTAACATTGATATAGTTAATATCATGAATCGACCTATATTTTTAGGTTGTGTCCAATATTAATTTTTTATTTTGTTACTTTTTCAATTTGATCCTTTTTGAACAAAAATTGAACCCAAAATGATCCAAATTGAAAACAAATGACCAAAATATAAAAAGGAATAACATACCGGACCAAAATTGAAAAAGTAAAAAGATACAGGGTTAAAATTGGACAAAAAAAAAATTGACACCAAAATGATCAACGTCCAATAAAATAAAAACATACAAGACCAAAATTAAAAAAGTAAAAAGATGCCGGATTAAAAGTGGACATGGAAAAAAAATCAAAATTGACATCAAAATGACCAACATTCAATAAAGTAAAAAATACATGACCAAAATTGACACCAAAAGGATCTAAATTGAAAATAAGAAAATACATGATTAAAATTGAATACAACCTAAAGTACAGGACCAAATTAAATGGAATATTATTACGACATCCAAAATCACTTCTGGATTTCCCCAAACGGCTGGAAATGTCCCCTTTCCATAAGCAATAACTACCGGATCCAACATCCTAACATCCGATATTAATTTAAACCATGCAAAATAAAAAATATAAAAAATGATTAGGTAGGTTAAGAAAAAAGATAATGAATTCAATTAAGAAATTAAATTAGGAACTAGCTATATATGTTTAAACCTATTTCCCAGTATCCATCCAGGAAAAGGCTCTTTGTAAGTGCTCTCAATAATAGAAGGCCTAATGATGAGAAGTGGTATATTTTGTCTGATTTCATTGATGGCCATCTCTCCCAAAGCCTTGCTCATTGTATATGAATTGTACCATCCGTGATATGCAGCTCTGAACATTTATATTTTGTTAAATACGACCTACTCTAAATTTTGTTATATAATATATATTGGGGGAATTTAACCGAGTTAAAAATTCAATTTGGCTCCATAAATCTTGTCTTTTTTTGCAAAAGGTCAAAAAAAAGGTTAAGATTTTCAATTTAATGGCGTGACTTCTTGATTGATTCAACTTTTGTTCGAAGATCGTTGGTATTTAAAGTACGACGTCATTTTTTGGCACATTTTTAGGACCTTTTACGAAAAAAGTCAAGTTGTGGGGCAAAATTTTTCCCCTCACGTGCCAAAAATGTGGCCCAAAATGACATGGCGCTTTGAATTCTGACGATTTTTAAACCAAAATTGATCAATTTAGAAGTTATGAGATTGAATTGAAAAAGTAATTAACTACTCTTTGAGACCTTTTCTGAAAAAGGTAAAAGTTGTAGGAACAAAATGAATTTTATCTCGATCGGATATAACCTTTCTATGGATAGCTTTTTCAAATCCTTATTTGCATCGACATTTGTTGAAGCTATGCATTGTTTCATAGCCAAGCTCATTTCATATGTTAAATCCTGAGGAAATGATATCTCCTCATATCGTTTCTCCCGTTTTGCCCCATCATCAACGGCTATTCGTAGATTATTACCCCTTCTCTTTCTCCATTAACATATGCTGCATGCATGCATCAACACCAAAAGTTAATCAATTTATTATAATTCATTTTACTAGTATATATAGATATTTTAAATAAGGAGTTGATTGAATTTTTAGTTCCATAGGAATTGTCCGTCCAAGATTAACAAATGTTGATGCATGAGGTCTACGCTATTGATTCTTTTTTAATCGATTTTGGTCTCATAGAAATTTTAGTAATTGTCAAATAGGTAGCAGTTGGGACAAAAGTAGCGGATTATGTCAAATAGTAAGCGGTTAGGACAAAAAATTGCAAAAAAAAAAAAAAAAAAAAGGGGACCATTTTCGAATAATTCGTGTGGAACCAGCTTTGCAATTTACTTTTTAAATAAGTATATATACCAGTTGAAATATGCACGAACAACTGGAGGTTCTTGCATCTTTTAGCAAATCTCATCAGCCGTTGAGGGGCGTTTACGTTTACATCAAGTACAACGTCATACCTGTAGGCAAGCACCAGATTAATTAATTAATTAAATTGGAGATTTTCTAATTTAAAAATAAAATAAAATAAAATTAGAGGTTCTATAAATTAACCTATCATTGAAGGCTGTGGTAGCAGCAGATTGTATTATCACATCTACTTCGTCCATGATTGTTTGTGCAGAAAGTGCATCCATTCCCATGTTTGGTTCACAGATATTCCCAACAACCGGTATCACCTTTGTTCGAACAAATTCTTCGTAAGAGCTCCCATGCTTTTCGCGTAAACATTCAAACAAATCCGAGCCTATAATCTTGATCAAACCACACAAATTAAGAAATAAATTTTTATATATGGGTGATTAGGGTGAATAATCGAGGGGTTTTTTCTTTGCTACCTTGTTGGACAGATGGACAGTATGTGTTGTACAAAACGACACATCAAAATAGATGGTACAGAGCCTTAAGCCCGTCCAACAGAGTAGCATAAAAAATATTATAATTGAGTGTGAAATTAATTAATTAAAGATGAGAAATTAAAATAAAGAGACGTTGGAAAAACGAACTTCATTTAAGAGCCAATCAAGGGCAGCCTCCTTATCACTAGCCTTCACTAGTATGTAGATTTTATCCACAAGGGTGGACCTCAATAACTTTTCTACCAGTGCTGCAAAATATATCAAATTAATTAGACATGTAAAATTTTGTCCGAATTTGATCCGATCTAGTCAAACCTATTGGAAAAGTAAAAAATACCCTTCAAATGACTTTATATCGTGAAAATGCCCTTATACAGTTATACTTTATTGATGTCATATATTTTATTTTAAGCCAATTATATTTCTAATTTTCGATCTTGAAATAGTATCATAGTGTAGGATTTACTAATTTCATTTTTAGGATTAGGGAAAAAATGAGTTTAAAATTGACAAATTTAATTATAAAGCATAGGAGTTTTTTTGTGGATATAAAGTCACATGAGATATATTTTTGACTTTTTTATTATGTCTGACTAAATGGAGGTGTGTTTGGAAGAAATTGAGGGTGTAAACAATGTCACCCTTTAAAATATTGATAAAGCAGAAAAAACGAAAACAAAATACTTGCACTACAGAATGAATATGGAAAAAAATAAAAAATTAATCCCGTAATTTAGGGTAATTTCACTTTTAGTCCTTTAAGTTTTCATATTTTTCATAGGTGGAGTGTCATCCAACCCGAAAAGGACTACACGTCACCACTGGCCGATCAATCCAAATGAAACCCAATCCACCTCTTTTTATGGTTAGGTAGCACTACACGTTTGTCAATTGATCGAAAATTAAAAAAATTCATTTTTAAAGATATCACATACGTCTCATGTGTTAATTCCGGCAAAAATTCAAATGTTTTGAGTAAAAAGGACTAAATTTTATACCTTCATGGCTAAAATTGAAAAATTAAAAAATTATGGGACCAAGGACTAGCATTGTTAAACGGGTCGGCCTTAACCCATTAGGGCCAGCCCTACAGGGTTACGGGCCAAACGGTCCCGGGCCTTAAGCGGTTCATTTTAAACGGACCTCTAATAGTTGAGACCTAACCCTAACCCTAGCGGGTTACGGGCTAAACGGGCCCCGAAAAAAATTTAAAAAAAATATGTTCAAACATTAACATTACATAATGACAAAAATTCAATCCAGACTGCCCCATCATCTTTAATAACACATGTTCAAAATATAAAATTAGTTCCCATCATCTTTAATAACATAATTGAGCAAAGTTCTCATGAAATTAGTTAATAATATAAAATTTGTATCATCACATTTATAAATTAATACCATAATATTAATTTATAATTATAATGATATCAGTTTCATATTATGAACAAATTTCATAATAGAATTTATAAAAATATTATATTATTATTTTATATTGAATTAATATTTTACTTATTTATTCAATTCAATAGAAATTCAAAACTGTTAAAAAATATTGAATTGGAGAGGATTAATTATTAATTGACTAAATCAAATAGAAATATTTAATTTGTAATTGATTGGCCATAATTGATTTTTGCCTTATTTAAATTTGTGAAAAAACTTTTAAAAAAAATTAATTGAAAAATTAGAAGAAAAAAAAATTGAGTATATATAAATATAAACTGGCTAAACGGGCTGGCCCGGTTAACCCGCGGGCTAATCGGTCCGGGCCAAAAAGGCCCGATTTTAAACGGACCTCCCATTGCTCGGCCCTAACCCTGCATATAATAGGTTTAAACGGGCCGGCCCGTTTAGCCCGGCCCGGATTAACATCTCTACCAAGGACGGATCTACATTGGGGTTGCACTGGGCTCCAGCCCAGTGCAAGTCCCAACTAATCTTCTATATATTTATATATAATATGCAAATATAATTTAATATATAAACTTAAGTCCAGTCCAATATTAATTCCTACTTTGTATTGAATTTGCAATCCCTATCTCAAAATTAAAGTACCCCACACTTTTCATTCAGTTATTAAATTAAGATACAATACATGATTTGAGCTTAATATAATATTATTTCCCTGATTCTGTTGTGTCCCTCTTCTTTTTTTTCTCTTATTTATTTTTATTCTTACCAAAACTTTCAAGAATTTCATCCACAACAAATTAATATTTTGATTTATTGTAATTTTGGATGTGCTTGCTTTAGGCAAACCTCCCACATAAACATTCAGAGTACAATCATCTGAATATGATTTTTTTTAATATAATATTTTTATTTACTTAACTTGTTCAAAATTAAATATGTACACATTATTCTCTCAATTTTTGTCATTTTCTTTTGAGTATATGTATAAGTAATTTATTTTTTATTTTTTATATATTGTGATAATGATAATTTGTTGACCACTTTAATATTAGATAAAAAATAAAAAATGTAATAAAATATTAAAATGAGTTAAATGAGACAATATTTTTTTAATTGATTAATGTTTTTTGGAGTGGTTAAATACAAATATTAAGCATATATGAATTGTAACTATGTTTATTAATAGAGAAGAAATATATTTTATAAATGAACACCAATCTTTTGGAAGATATTTAATTAGAAATATAGATAAATTTAGATTTAATTATTGATAAGTTTTACGACCTAAATGATTTTTTTTTAAATACTACATGTAAATATAAAATTTTAATGTGATGAAATTTTAACAATTTTTAGCTCACCCCACTATTAAATTCTGGATCCATCCCTGCACGGGATTAAATGTGGAATCACCCTAAATTACAAGACTAGTTGTGAAATTTTCCCAAAAGAATAGCAACAATGTGGCGGATCTGGGATATTAAATTTGCGGTTACCATAAACAATTAATGAAATATTATTTAATTTATAGTCATACAACCCGTACCAAGAAAACATATGTGCATAACACTCATTAGAAAATACATAAATGTTTAAATAAAATAATTTTTTAAATTAAAATTAGGGAATAATTTCTATTTTATAATTTTTTTTAGCAATGCCTAAGATGTGAATTTTCAGTTACAAAAAAAAGAAGAAGGAATTTTCGTTTTGTTATATCAACATCAACAACAATAAATTATATATGCAATGCATGTATATACCTTTGCCAAGAAAACCAGTAGCACCGGTAAGGAAGATGTTCTTTCCTTGAAAGAATTTATCGATTCCAATCCCTCCACCAATATTCCCACCATATTTAAATTCTTGAGTGTGGTGGGAAGCAGTCATGTGGGTATAACTTTCACAGTAACTAGCACCCAATTTTGTAACTCTTGATTTTGATCTTTTCTTTTCATGAATACCAAATGTTGGAATTTTAATTTTTTGCTTATGATTTTTGAAAGAAAATAATAGTGGAGAGTTAAGAAAAGAATTTTGAGGTAGGAGGAGCATGGTGTTAACTTATGATTATTTTGTGGATATGCAAACCCCACATATATATACGGATGAATTTAATTTAAATTTATAGCCATGCAACTTATAGCCAAATATTTAAATGATATATAGCCAACTATATATAAAATCAATTTGGTAGTCATAATCAGTTAGGTCAGGGTTTCAATTAGTTTCAATTAGAATATTAGAGTAATTAGTTAATTTAAGTTTGAAGCTAGTTACGCTTCTACCAAATTCTCACGTGCTCTAAAGCATGCACTGGGATTGTTATGCCGATCTTATCTCAAGTACTCCCTCCATCCCAAACTTGATTGCCACATTACTGTGTGCTCGAGTTTTAAGAAAAAATGATAAAATGTTAGGGTAGAAAGAGTTGTTTATTAGTATTTTATGTGAAAAAATGATAAAATGATAAAGTGTGTATTTCCATTTAAGAAAAGTGGTAATCAAGTATGGAACGCCCGAAAAAAAAATGTGGCAATCGAGTTTGAGACGGATGGAGTATATATTATCATTGAAACTTTGAATCAGAATAAATAAATATTTTTATTTTATACAAATTTTCACGTACTCTAAGAATTATATGTACATATATAATACTAGCACGTAACATTGCGAATTTCGTGGATTTAAAAAAAATTACAATATTATTTGATATTAAATACTGCGCCAAATTATGATCATAATATTTGTATAATGAGTTGGGGCATTAAGTCCCAAAAGGCAAGCCAAAAATAAACAACCACAAACCCAAGAATTTAACATGGAAATTCCAGAACTGGAAAAAAATTCCACTACAAGAAATGTGGGATTTTTCCGACTAATTTATACCGACCATAATTTAGTCGGAACTAAGCAAAATAAAAAAATAACCCTCCAGCATTAATTAAATTTCCGACCAAAAATTAATTCGTCGGTAAAAACAATAAGCTTGTCGGGAAAAAAAATAATTCCGACCAACTCCCAGTAGGAATTAAATCACCAAATATATAAGTAAAATAATTCTTGAAATATATTTTTTTACTCCTTTTACCATCTAACAATTCGTCAGTAATAATACTACAACCACACCGTGTTTCTCTCTCTCACTCAACCCCCTACAGTATCAGAAAGTTATTAAATTAATAAATAAATAGTAATTTTATTTAATAATTTCACCCATGAGAATTGGATAATATAATCGAGGAGGTTACGGATAACTTGGTTAACTTGGTTACGGATAACTTGGTTATTAAGTAATAATTAGACAAGTACTTCTTTTCATTTAAATAAGTAATACTTTTTTATTTAAACAATTAAACAAATACTATTTTTTATTTAAACAAGTTATATGTTTTTTTTAAACAAGTAATATTTTCCAATTTAAACAAATACTACTTTTCATTTAAACAAGTACTACTTTTCATTTAAACAAGTAATACTTTTCTATTTAAACAAATATTATTTTTCATTTAAACAAGTAATATTTTTCTATTTAAACAAGTACTACTTTTCATTTTCATTTAATCAAGTAATATTTTTCTATTTAAACAAGAAATATTTTTCAATTTAAACAAGTACTACTTTTCACTTAAACAAGTACTACTTTTCATTTAAATAAGTATTACTTTTCATTTTAACATGTACTACTTTTCTATTTGAACATGTAATATTTTTCTATTTAAACAAGTAATAATTTTCATTAAATAAGCACTACTTTTCATTTATAAAAGTACTAATTTTCTATTTAAACAAGTACTAATTTTCTATTTAAAGAAGTAATACTTTTCATTTAACAAGTAATATTTTTTATTTAAACAAGTACTATTTTTCTATTTAAACAAGTACTCCCTCCGTCCCAATCTTCGTGGGATTGTGACTGTTCATAAGCATTTAGTGTAATAGTTGAATAGTGATAAAGTGGTGGGGTAGGAAGAGTTGTTTATTAGTGTTTTACATGATAAAGTGATAAAGTGATGGGTAATTGGGGGTAGAAAGTGTTGTATATTAATATTTTATGTGATAAAGTGATAAAATGTGTAAGTAACTTTACCATAAAGATTGAGACAAAAAAATTGGTATTTTACCATAAAGATTGGGACGGAGGGAGTACTACTTTTAGTCAATATATATATATATATATATATATATATATATATATATATATACTATACTATAAATTAAATTTTATACCGTAAACTCCTCAAAATAGATTTAAATAGGGTCAGGTGGAACTCTTCTCCAAGTAACTATAAATTAAATATACGGTAAGATGCATTAACAACAATTAAAAAACCTAGTATAATCCTGAAACATTAAAAAAATACATAATTAATATTAAATATTAAAAAAAAATTAAAAAATTGTCGTTAAAGAGGGTTAGTCTAAACTGTCACTAAATCCGTCGCAAAAAAACCGTCGCTAAAGGGGTTAGTCAAAAACGTCGCAAAACCGTCATTATTCTCGACGGTTTGCATAAACCGTCGCTAAAACTGTCGCTATTTGCGACGGTTCTCTTGACCGTCGCTAAAACTGTCGTCTTTGACAGTTATCGTCGTAAAAAAAGTCGCTATTTGCAACGGTTCTTGTAACCGTCGCTAAATTCCGACGATAAAACACACGTTTTTTTGTAGTGGAATAATCATTCCTTCTACGAGAAACTTGTATGCAATATGTGCAATTGTAGGTGAATTTGATATTTTTTTAAATTTTCGCGGGTCAGGCTTTTTAGATCCGGGTTAGGGCAGAGCGTACTTCTTCTTCGTCGCACAGCACCCGACGCCAAATTTCTTCTTCTTCCTCGCGTTCCCAACAAACGTGACCAGATCTCAATTGATTTTAGCTATTTCATTATTTGATGAATCAATTTATAATAATAATACAAATATTACTATTATTTAATAATAAGAATAAGATAATTATATTTAATAAAATAGAAATATAATAATATAAATAATAGTAAAAATAAATAATTAAAATAATAATATAACTAATTTAAAAAATATAATAATATAATAATTTTAGCAATAATATTAATTTTAACAATATTAATAAATAATATGGAAAATTATATAATAATTTTTAATAATAATATTTGTTGAAAATATAAATAATTTAATAATTCTAAAAAATATAAAAATAAAGTATAAAAATAATATTATTATTTAATAAATATATTATTATTTAATAATATAAAAAATATATAAATATTATTCTTATTTAAAATATGCATTTATATTATATATAATAAAAATAATAAAAAACCAATAATAATATAAACTATATAATTATTTGTTATTAAAATATAAATAATATTAGTATATTTTTAATATTATACATAATAATAATAATCAATAATAATATTATTAAATAATAATCCCAACAACTAATAATAATAATAATAATAAATTAAAATACACAACATTGCATTTCATTAGTTGTCAATATCAATTATGATCATTTCTATGTCATTCTATTCGTATCTTTATTCTATTCATGAACTTATTTTATTCAGTCATAATATCATTCAGTAATACCAATCATAAAGTGTATTGAGTAGGTCATTTGTGTACTAGGTATACCGTGTACTCCATAATGTATTTTAGAAACTTGCGATTTTTTTATACTGAAACATGTAATTATATTTTAACGCGCAATCTTATTCATAGAACATAATTACATATTTCAGTATAATAAATTATAAATTTTAATACAACAAATTGTAAATTTTTAAAACACATTAGCCATATGTGTTATAGGTCTGCGCTCATAAAATTTTAGGGAGTACAAGATCTATGTGAATCAGTGCATATCTTTATTTGTTTATTTATTTTGAACATGTGTAAAATTAACCTATAATTACATTTGTCGTATTTTTAAATGAGACTAAATATTTTTAAGTCGGCCAGCAAGTAAATTAAAATTGAAGAGGTAGACCGTCGCATATACCCATTTTTCAACCGTATATTTATGGTCTTTTGTCCTTTTCTTGAGATCGAACATTTAATTGACTTTCACTAACCAATTATTTGGATACACTTTCAAAGTGAATTGGAATATAAACTTTGTAAATTCACACTTAATTCTATTTTATTGGCCCTTAAAATCATAGATTCCATTAAATTTTATTAGTCCAATCTCATTTAATTCCAATTATTTTATTTATTTTTTATGAAAAAATCAAATTAAATACAATTTCAAATGGTGGCTTAATAGCCACCGATAAATAATGTTTTGATGAATTATACAAGTCAATATCTTTTAGATTAAATTAACAGTGTGATTTGTTTAAAAAAAAAAAAATTAACAGTATGATTTGTCCTCTAATGCTCATATGTGTATCGCCTTTGAACTCAAATTAAGAGTTATCAAATCTTAATTTGATACAAAGGATATAGAGTTCAAATCAATACATTTTAACCAAAAAACAAGATCTCGGAATCTTAAAACTCAAGTTAGTTTTCAAAAATTCTAACAAATATTTGTTCGATTATAATTTTTTTTTTAACATTTCTAATTAAACTTTTTTGAACTTCTTTTGTTTGAGCCTCTGTATACTGGGGTGTATACACCACCGCTTTCTGCCTAGGCATTTTCTAGGTAAATATAATCATAAAAGTTCTACCAAGAATTAAGAAAGCCCAAAAAATATGTGCATTTAGAAAAATTTCACAAATGGCTCAGGTTACCCACACTTACATTTTTAGTAAATACACCAAAAAAATATGTGCATTTAGAAAAGTTTCACAAATGATACATACACTCCCCCTAATTTTTTCAAAATACCCTAAATTATACTTTCTTATACACTCCTCTCATTTTTTCACATGTAAAATTTAGGAATTTTTTTTTCGAATTTTGTGCATGCATGAATTCTAAAAATTTTCTTGAACTTACTATAAAAATTCAAAAAATATTTCCGAACATTAGGATCAATATTTCACATGTAAGCAAACGAAAAAACTTTTAGAAGTTAGTACAATAATTCAAAAATATTTATCGAATAACATGAAAAATCTCAAAAAATATTTCCAACAAGAATGATTATTTTTTCACATGTAAAATTTCGAAAAAAAATTCCGAATTATGTACATGAATTCGGAAAATTTTCTCGAACTTATTATAAAAATTCGAAAAATATTTTCAAATGGTAAGATCAATATTTTACATGTAAATTGATAGAAAGAATAATTTTGATATTTTATGTATTTATTTTTTCTAAAAATTAATAAAAAAATGTATTTACTAAATGTGTAGGTGTGAGCAAGCTGAGCCTGCCCCCCCACCCCCCCCCCCCCACACACCCACACACCCACACACACACCCACACAAAATGAACTGACGAGCCCAACATGAGATTTGACCCATTTAACCAAAGAAAAGAAAACAGAAAAGGAATTACTAGAATAAAGGATGATAAATTCATCTTTATATTATCATACCTTGTATGCATATTGAAACTCTAAATAAATTAATTGTTATCCTCATTTTAATTAATTACTTTTCATTCTAAATTATTTTTTCTCAATCATTTCAATATTTCTCAATCAACAATTATTTTTTTTCCTGATTTATATCAAAATTAGAGCATATTCAAATGATTCTCATTATCATTTCTATTAAATAATTTAAAAACATCCCACAGTAAAATTTTAAATTTGTCAACTTGTTCATGTGACTAAGCTGAGAAAAATATTTTACTAGGTGAGTAATTTAAGAAGGTTGTGTTTAAAAGAAAATAATTATTGATCAGTTCAATAAAAATACCTAGGACATTAATTTATTTTAATTTTTTGGCAAATGTAGAACATGAACTTTTGTTCTAGAAAATGTATGTCATCTTTCTCATGCCTACGGACCTAAATGTGCCGAAAAAATAATTTACGTGCCTAAATTTGCAAAAATACAAAATTTACATGCTTACATTGACAAAAAAAAAAATATATATATCTAAAATTACAACCCTTTGAATGAACATATCAAGATCATTCACTTATTCCTCTCCATTAACAGGCACAATTTAATAAATTTTCACAACTTTTCATTAATATATATTCATGTTCCTTTTAATCTAATACACATGATCATCTTAAGATGACTTTTACATTCACCACTAAATTTTCAATTGAGCTATTCCTCCAACTTTTAAGATGACTCTGAAACAAGACATTTATGTGTCGTTTTTCACACTATACTCGCACTTTCAATGTTATTAATTTATTAATTAGAAAGAGGCCACAATTAATTGTTTGAATTGAAGAAATAAATACAAGATGAGCTTAAGAGATGCAATATATAGTGAATAAATCCAAACGCTCCAATTCCTTATACCTATCGCAATTCGCAATCCATTGATAGATACATGATTTTACAACAACTAAAGTATGTATCACGAATGAATAAATGAGTATAAGAAATACTCGAAATACACTGTACACAAACGAATTCAACAATGCTCTAAGAACTTCATAAGATTTGAGAGTCACTCATTAAAAGAAAAATTACAGAACGCAGCAAATTTAATTGAACAACAACTCCACAATCTCAATTTTATCTCCTCCACTATCTTTTCCTTTTCAAAAGAATAACTTTCAAAGACCAATTTATTCATATTCTTCCAAATGCTCCAAACAATTTATTCCTATATATATTATATCATTCTATTACTATTTTGAAAGAAAACCCCCGAAACCTATTGCTTCACGTTCCTTGCTAGAAATTGTGGGGCAATCGAAGATAATGATCTCAAAGTTCAAACTCCACGTTCCATGAGTTGCGTTTATTGTGCATACCCAAATACAAATAACTCGTAAAAGAATTATATCAATAAAGAAATAAGTCCACTAGATTTTATAAATATATAAGCACATATAAAAAAAAGGCCCAGAACATAAAGAAAGAAAGAAACAGCAATAAAAATAAGCATGAATATATGTAATGACATATGAAGCTTGAAAGATAGGATGGGAGCTGCAACGAACATGTTTGTTGATGATCATCTAACCTTAAACGTTGAAAGAAATGCATTTTGCATGGAATCAACTAACTAGTTATTAGATGACCATTAACAAACACATTTCATATGGCAGCTGAAATTAAATAAAAGACATTGCCAAATGCCAATTATATATGTATATTTAGCAAATTAATATTTTGAAGATAAAACTAATATTTTTATATAGCACCTTCAACCACCAGTGCTCATTTATTGGTATACACACAATAAATATAGGGCCCAGATGCCAGACATATTGTCTCTCTAAAATAAGGATATTCTTTGAGAATAAACCTTTCTTCCATCCATATATCTTATTTTTTGACTTGCGTGTATTATTGGCATTGAAGTGATTTGATTAAGATGAGTTGTATTGATGAGTTGAATGTGAATAAAAATGGATGTATTCATTCGCTTCATTATTTTGATGCGTTACGCTCGATGGTATAATGATTTGTTTTAAATTGTATGTGTTAAAAATATTCGAGATCGTGAAAATTGAGGATGATTATGATTAGGAATGTAACTGAACCAAGCAGAACCAAATAATAGAATATTTGAACTTGATTAATTAGTTTATTTTCGAGCTGGACTTGAGTTTATTTATCGAATATATTGTTTGTTCATTACTGGTGTGTTTTTAAGACACTTAAAACAACTTACAAAAGCACTTATTTTTAAAAGCTGTGAGAGGGAACTTTGAAAATAAGTACTTTTGAAAGCTGTTTTAAGTGTTTTAAAACACAACCTAAGTCTTTTTGAACTTAATCAAGTCTAAACGTGTTTAATAATATCAATTATAAATTTCGATTATTCATCAATTTGTTACCAAAATAAAATATAAATTTGTAAAAATCATATAATTACATTTAATTAAACAAGATTAATTTTATATAATATTTATATAGATTAAAAATATTTAAGTACAAAACGGTATATTAATTAAAGTCAGATTATTAAATATAATAAAAGTACACCTTGTAGCGAGTTCAATATTGGTGCTACATACACATAGACATGTCAGAACGGGACGAAGCGAGCCGTCCCACAACCCACCTCAACTTACCTTTTTTGTGGGTTTTGGTGGGCCAATCCACAGCGGGCTTGAACTTAAAGCTACTCAACCCAACGTAACCCCATAACGGGTTAACCTGAGGGCTTTTTTTTATAAAATATTATTTTTTTTACATGTATTATTTATAATAAGTTTTAGAGTAGATTTTTGGTGAAATTTGTTCAAAGCATTAAATTTTTACTACTACACTTATACACTAATATCAAAACACTTATAAACTGTGATCATAACATTAAATGCTATAGTTATTAGTTTATAAGAGTAGTGGTATCATCTATAAGTGTAATGATATCAATTTTATAGTATGAACATATTTCACATGAGAGATTGTATAATTTTTAAGCAACATATGAACAATTTGTTGATAAATAATAAAATCAAGCAAAGCTTACAATAAACTAAAAGATTAAACAACAATATTCATAAAATAATCGTAATAAATAAAATATTTTTTGTATATTGTGTGCGTAAGTTAAAAACAAATTATTTTTTGTATTAATGTTTCTGTATTTAATCAAATTGAACAATAATATTTTAAAAATATTTTTTTATTTTTTAAAAAAGCTTGCGGAGCAATCCAGCCCTAACCCTTCCCAACAAACTTCAGCCCACGGCCCGCGTGGGCCAGTCCATGAAGGCCCGCTTCCGACAGGCCTGTAAATACTCAATCTAACTCACCTCATATATAGGCAGGGGCCGGGCCGGGCCGACGGCCTGACCCTGTTGGGCCTGACCCATTTGGACAGGTCTACATACACGTTAACCCAGGAGAGAGCCGCACACGTTAAAGTGTTGGATTCCACGAGTTTAATTGAATCGTCAATTGATAGTGATTACTCATTGAGTAATGTAATTAATATTACAGTGAAATTCAGTATTCAATTAAGTATTAAAATAATTTTAGTTAATTGAACTGAATTTAATTGCATTGGGTTAATTTTTTAGCTCAATAAATAAACAGTTCCAAAAAAAAAAAAAACCCAATTAATAAACTGATAATGAATTTTTAGAATCGAAGTAAATAAATGTGATCAAACATTTGACTTTTGATAGACCACGCGAACTAAAAAAGGAAACAAAATAAAATAAAATGGGTCAACAGGGTTAGCCCTTTTGAATATATAAGAGAATAATTGAATGGATTGTGTAAACACAGCATATAACGGACCCATGCTGGCCTACTGGGCCTTAAGATTTTTAAAATTTATTAGAAGTATATATATATATATATATAAAGTGAGTCTCTTGTCACACAAAGTCAAGCACTGCCAGACTATATATCCCAGGTGACCCCCATTTTAAAAAAAACGGGTCTCACGTTCAGTTAACATACTATAACGTTGCAAGTCTTAGCAAATTGAGACGCAGTCTAGTGGTTAAAACATCATATTTCTAGGTGTGGTACAAGGTTTGAACCCTCCTTGTCCCTTTTTTCTTATTTTTTTGCCCCTAGTTTGTTTTCCCTAATCTTTTTTTCTAATTTCTTTTAAATATAGAAACATATAACTACCTTTAACCAAAACGTGGACCTAATTATAAGAAAAATGTGCAATTGTCTATATCAGAATATGCAACTTAGTGTCACTGAAACATGCAACTATCAATAACATGCAACTACTTATAACAGAAGCGTGCAACTACCTATAACAGAAGCGTGCAACTACTTATAACAGAAGCGTGCAACTACCTATAACCAAAATGTGCTACTAATTATAATAAAAACGTGTAATTTACCTACACCAGAAACGTGCAACTTACTGTCACTGAAACATGCAACTACCTACAACGTGCGACTGCTTATAAGAGAAGTGTGCGACTATTGATAACAGAAACGTGCGACTGCTTGTAATAGAAGCGTCCGACTACTTGTAACAAAAGTGTGTAACTACTTATAGTAGAATCGTGCAACTTACTGTCACTGAAATGTGCAACTACTTAAAACAGAATCGTGCTACTATTTATCTCCAAAACATGCAACTACTTATAATTGAAACGTGCGACTACCTGTAATAAAAACATGCAACTTACTATTAGCAAAAAGTGCATCTTCCTAATTATCTGCAACGCCATGGATTCTGAAGACGGATCTTACTACAGAAGCGGTGGCGACGATGCCGAACTTGATGAGGCGTTTGAGGATTCCGACAATCACTAGCGTTATTCCAATTCTAAAAAGGACTACATAATTTTAAAAGAAGCAGAAATAAAGCACTCCGTCCTCTCTGTTTTGACCAATTAGGGCTCCATTAAATTAGACTTAACTTGTAGTTTCCATCTTCATCTGGAATTATGCAGAGAAGCAGTATAGCTTGCAAATGCAAGGTACACTTTGACAAAAAATCTTTGATAAATGTTCAGCAAAGTAATAATTTCTTCTCATCGCAATAAAGAAATAGTCGTCGAACTAATATAAACCAGTCTCAGCATAAGTAGGTGGAAGTGGGGAAGGAAAGATTATTGCTCCTAGAAAACTGGCGCCTCAGCTCTGTCGTCGACAAGTGGCTCACCGACGATTCTGGAGTGCGTGATATCATCGCAGTGGCGAGAAAACGAAAATGAATTGAACCGGATAATTCCAGATCTGCTTTGCGAGAGGTGCTTTTTAGAAATAACAGCGAGGTGATGATGTGCCCACGACCCGAATTTAAGTGATTGGGTAGGGTTGAGGTGAGTGCACTGATCTTAGATTCGTGCACCAATTGCATATGAGACCTAGCCTAAAAAAAGTTAGCATCACTTTTAAAATAATTCTTTGGTAACTTAAAGATATTTTAAAGTATTAGTAATAAAATTATTATATCATAATCCGGAATACAAATAACACAAGATAGTTATTAAATTATTAAGTATAGTATTCAAATTGAATAATTTAGTAGCGAGGCTTTTCAGGAGAAAAAAAGTTTTTTTATCGCATAACTTTCCTGTAATTCGTTTTCCGTCTCAAAAGATTTAATTATCCAATTTTATTCTCATAATTATTTCGATTGTCCAATTTTTGTCCCATTAAAAAAAAACATAAAATTTTGTCATTTTTTATCATGTACAAGTTACATGTCGATTAAAATTTGGAGTTTATAAGCTCGTGGTTGACGTGGACACTGACTGTCAAAAAAATAACAAAGAGCAAGAAAAATTCTCTGAAGTTATGAAAAAAGTGATTTTTTTAACAGTATGCGTCCACTTTAGGGACCAAAATTGAGGGTCCACTTGGTTGGGGGTAATGGAAGTGGGTAATGAGAATCACTTCTATTGATGTTGCTTGGTAGCTTTGATACACAAGTAATGAGAATAGAAGTAAGTAATTAATTACCCTCAATCACTCAACTCACCTCACATGATACTCATTGTTCATGTTCTAACCAAGCAACAACAATGCAATCAATAACTCTTAATAATTGACCCCTCAATGATACTCATTATCATTATCATTCTCAAGTTATACCAAGTGGACCCTGAATAGTTATGAGACCAAAATTGAATAGTTAATTTTTTAGAATGAAAAGTGAATTAAAAAAAATTTATGGGACCAAAACGTTTTTTCTCAGCTTCCAATAGTTCTATTTTGGACCATTCAAGATCTCAACATTTTATATAAAAATAAACTTCAACACACTATATTGTGTAAACTAAGTAATACCTAGAATATATATTTTTTTAAAGGCACATGCATTATACAATTAATAAAATAGTTAAAATATGAAATTGCAGGGATTTGGATTAGATTATGCTTAAAAGAAAACTAAAGAAAACAATTGATTTATTTTTTAAATTCAAATAATTTGATATTAATATGTTAATTAGCAATCTCAACATTCTATAATTTCTTGTGAGACGAAACGATAGAATTCTTTTCTAAAACAAATAAAATCAAATTATTCAGTTTTTAGTAATGAATCAAGATATTTGAAGCTTAGAACTATATATACTTGAATGAAAAGTGCAGATAACCTATAATATTCATTAATACACATTTGAGCTTGGACAGCTGTTAAAAATGACCTTGGACAGCGGTTATAAGGGTTGTCCAAGTAACAGCTGTTAAAAAACCGATGTCTAAATACAAGGGCTTAGACAACGGTTCTGAACCGCAGTGCAAGAGGCTTCTTTGGACAGCTGTCCAAGCTATATATTTTTTTTAATAATATTTTTATTATATTAGTTAGACAGCGGTTTATAATCGTTGTCCAAATTAATTTTTTTTTATAATTAATATATATTTTAAAAATCATGTTTATACAAAACCAAAAACCAAAAACCAAAACTTATACCACTATAATATATATATACGTCCAATATCAAAACATCAAATAAATAAACATACACATACATACGTCCAATATACACCAAAAACATGAAATATCATCACAAATATATAAGTTAATTACATGCTACCAAAAGTTATACCACTTTAATTATAAATATACAAAAATCGATTGTAAAGGTACCCCGTCCAATCTATTTTCCATTTCTCCATTCTTTTGTTGGAGTAAGTCTTGAGCGGACGTTCATAGACAAACTGCAAACAACGATCAATCAATATAGTTAGATATATAGTATATGAATTTTTATTCAATCAATAATAATTTAAATAAATCGATAAATTGACTTACATTGTTAGGAATCGTCGTTTGAGAAGCACAGATTATATCTTGAATATAGCAACACACAAAATGTCCACAATGGGCACCATCTCGTTGCCTCGGAACCTGTTGATTAGCAATTGTAAGCACGTATTACAATTATGATTATTTTCTATTAATTTGATAACTTACTAAATTAAATTTACCTTAATATTTGTCCAGCTCACTTTAGACAAATTAGATCTTGAGCCTTGATTCGGAAGGCGACTCTGATACATCGTCATCACACTATTATTATTATAATTAAAAAATAAAAATAGATTAAATATGCATAATTTTAAAAGTAAAACAAATCATTATATTAGAATATTAAAAATGAACTTACGCTTCCATGTATGATGTGAGATCAGGGCGATTTGCAGCCACCCCATTCACAGCTGGGTCCATAAAAAACACACTTAATTTATTCATATTTATGGCGACCAACACCCAATGTTCCCTATATTATATTAAGAATATTAAAACTAACTGCAAATTTAGCATATGTGCAAATATTATATTATGAATACAAATTTTAACGAAATGTTTATTGTACTCACCCCACATTTTTTGGCCAAAAAATGAGATGTTCTCTCCCATAATGACTCAGCATATGTTCGACTATCCCCTCCATGCCCTGTGCCCTATCACCCATTAAGCAAGACACTTGGGGGGAGACGAAGGAATACATTCCACATGCTCGGGCATCTCTAGAGAGATATACCTCACCCAAATATCATTAACCAACATATATACGCTAATTAATATTTAAAAAGAAAATTAAACTATATAGAAAGTAAATATTGATAATTAATAAACACATACCTAAGGTAAAAGGCTATGGTGGTTGCACTCAACCACTCGTCGTTCAAGACTTCAAGCACATGCTCCTGAACGATGTATTCTTCAAAAGAATTCCGATGAAAGTGAGCACTCATCGGAATTGTGAGGGTATCGAAAGCATTGGACTCCACCATCGTGCTCACCATAGTCTGTACGGTGCAGTCGTGATCTAAGTCTCCAGGCATTGGATAACCAAGTCTGCTCGCAACAAAAAAGGAGTCCTTCGTTCTCTCCCTCTAACTGTCTACGACACCTCTTGATTTCTCTTTAGCCTTTTGTGGTGATTTCTATTTAGGCTTTTGTGGTGTCGGCAGATTCTACAATCAATTTGCAACATTATTTAGAACGACAAATAAGATAATAAACTTTAATAACATATATTTTACCTTCATGGTGCGAGAGACCAAGTTGCTCGGCCATTAAATGAAGTGTCCGACCACTATTCAAACTGTGACAACATCATCTATTGGTTTTGGCACGGGTGAATCTTCTTCTCCGAGTACGGGTACATCTAGTGCGACCCTCACGAAAGCAGGAGTGAAGGGACGACCATGAATCATTCCACCGGAGTTATTGTGCAATGTTCCTGTGACCACCAACCGAATAGGATCCTCCAAATAAATGTAGCAGAAGGTCGGTGAATGTTCGAATAAGATATTTAGTTAGAAAATTTTAATACACTAGTCCTCAATTAAAACAAATGCGAGACATGCACATCTGATACTTGAGAGACGTTTTGAAGTGCCTCAATAAAGTCGTCCCTAGCATTCGCCGAAAACATAACATCAGCAACACTATTTTCACAGCTTGCTCCACTCGACGACATTCCGTGACTCAATCTTCTCTCCGTGACTCAAACTTTCCACATCTTTAGCCAACTTGGCAACATGTTCGCAAAGTATACCCACCATATTCATGGCTTAAAGACCAGGTGCCATCGCTAATGATGTCTTCGTCATGCCATATCCAAAACTCCGTAAGCGGCCGGGATGCTCCTGGCGACCTATAGCCCGTCCAAGCAGATCATCAGTACCGATAGTGCGGATATCGTCGAACGTCATGGTCTGAGATATACGCTCCCGAATCACAAAAGATTATTATTTAATTATTTATTTAGAAATGATAGTTTGTAATTGAAAGATAAATTAATTGATAGATTATCGTTTCTTCGATGATACGCTGTGCATTGGAATCGGGAATATTCCCATCTCGAGTCTTTCTGGTAGTCTGAAATAACTCGAAACGGGTAACAACAGGCTCACTCTCTCCAGCTTTCCTTCTTTCTTCTTTCTACGATAGAGATGAAAGTGGCCCTTTATTAGATATATTAAAAGTGAATATATAAAAAAAAATAAAAGTTAGGATTTTGATCTCAACATATCTTCTCTTATGCGTGCATAACCTTTGTTCGATCCACGATATCTCGCCTCCATCCCCTTGGCTTGTTGGTGATTTTTCTTACTTCGATTCTACAGTGTAATAGAAATACGATAAACACTGAAAAACATAGGGCATTAGGAATTGAGGAAATGACATTGATCAATTTTACCTGAAAATCATCATCCATAGCTCTACGCACAAACTCCTTCCAGTACGTGGTCACCGTAGGGCTATTCTGATATGCCGAAGGCGAACTACCCAAGTAAAGACTAGTTTCCGGATCTCGTGTGTTACTTCTCAGCCAAGCCCGAAAATTCTTGGCCATTACTCCAGCTTGCGACAGTATTTGCTTCTTCTTTGTATGGTCAAGGTCGATGAATGTAGTCTATACGCATATAACATAACAATTTAGTAAATTTAGTAAGCATACAACAACTTTCAATAAGCATATAATTAACATACCGAAAGTTCGTCCCATAATCTTTCCTTCAAAGGAGTCAGTTTGTCGCTACGCCAGTCCTTGATTGGTAGCACGATATGGATTACGCTCCTGACTGCAGCTCCAAGGTAGAAGGACAACTTCTCACTCTCTTTTCCTATTGCCTGCCCATACTCATTGAACGATAACTGCAATAATATAGTATTTAATTAGGTTCAACGATCAATCAATATAATTACAATTTCAACTGTTCAATTGTAATAAAATTACCTGAAGTATTTTCTCCTTGCTACGAGCTCTCTTAATAGAAGACATCGTGATTATACCCCTCGTGCGCTTCTCCCTAGAGCTGCTAGTGGTGGGAGCATCAGTGTCACCCTGTCTCAAGTCATCAGTATGCTGTCGATCATATGCGCCATGATCTCCATCAGAATATCCATCATAATCTCCATCATCATCTCCATCATTGATTAGTGGTGATTTTGCTTGAGTTTTGTGCCATTTCCTATTTTGCATGATTTTAGCTATCATATTGTTAGAATTGTTAAGAAAGTTCATCTAATGCTTTGGTGTTGCAATTGTGCAGGAATCGAGTCAAAAACGAAGGTTTTGTGAAGTAAATAGGAAAAAGCACTTGCTCGGGTCGTGCAACACTGCTCGGGTCGTGCAATACCTAAGTTGGGCTGGTTGAAACACGATTTTGAAGAAAATGTTAATTGGGACTTGCTCGAGTCGAGCAACAATTCTCGACCTTTCGTTGGCCGAGCAAGGGAGTGAAAATTTGAAGTTTTGAGTTGCTCGACCCAATTATGGTCTAGCAATGTTGCACGACTCGAGCAACCGCTGCTCGACTCGAGCAATCTCTGCTCGACTCGAGCAACCCTGCTCGAGTCGAGCAAGCCAAAAATATCTGAGGTCCCATTTCTGACCTAGGGACACGTGCCAGAGGATTCAAAAAGCATATAAAAAGCCCCAGCTTCATTTTTTCTGTAGGCAGCAGCAATAGGGAGAGAAGGGATGATAGCAAGTGATACTGTTTAGAGCTGCAACTAATACTTTTTTCTATTTTTCAATTTTGCTTCCATAGATAGCATAGATCACTATAGAATAGCATGGTTCTAGTTTCATTTTCAGTTTTGAGCAAGAATTCAAGGAGTATTGATGGATTTTGTATGGTTTGGTGCTTGAACTTCAATAGTAAGGTGTCTCTCTCTTTCTTTTGCTTATTTATTGCTTATTGTGATATGGGTGCTTTGATTTCTTGTTGTTTAGCCATGGGTTTTGCCTTGTGCACCATGGGCTAAGGTTCTTAGTGTTTGGGTGTTTGAAATTGTGATGATGATTGGTTATTTGCTTTGATTATGGTTGTTTATCTCTATTGATGGTCATCCTTTAGATTAGGAGATTTTGCTTGATCAATTTGGTTGGGTTTTGCTTTGAGCTTGTGTGTTTATGTTAGTTTATCACAACGAGAGTTGGGTAGACGGGGTTAGGCATATGGGTATTGGTTTAATTCATCCAAATTTGAGTTAATTATGCTCTATCACAACGAGAGTTGGACAGGAATATGAGAACCCCCCTAATTTACATTGTTTGCTTGAGTTAAAACTTTGAGTGGGTAGTGAAGGGCACATAGAAGAATTGAACTTAGTATACAAGTGGGAAAACACGGAGATGGAGTAGTTAGTTAATTAGAGGACCTTATCCGTGCAATTACCCGGGCTAAAAAGGGGAGATTCTCCTCCCGATCCTAGGATTTCTAAATGATATCGGACCCTAGGCTTACTGTTGGGATATTTTAATTTTGATAATTTATGCCAAAACATTATTAACTTGTGTTATTCAAGCTATTTTACAGATAACAAGTTAAGGGGGAACGAAAGAACAAATTTAGGGGGAACTCACGAAATCAGAAGAAGATGATCGAGATCGAGGCGCATTTGAGCCGAGACCGATCTAGATTAGATGAGTAAGATGAGTTCCGGAGTTTACTGATGAGCTGTGCAAAATCAGATGTGAAGAAAAGCTAAAGCCAGCGAATCAGAAGAAAAGGTTGCAGATCAGAAGATGAGCAGATGAGACTGATCAAGATCAGACGTGATCGAGATCAGATATGAAGATGAGCGGATGAGACGATCGAGATCGAAGTGATCGAGATCGATATGATGTCGATATGCTAAACTTGATGCAGATGACCCTCGATGCTATCCTCGAGATGATCGAAGATATGTTGATCGTCGATCAACCGAAATCGATCGAGCAAAAGAGAAATCGATAGCTTGAGTCAATGTGACCTGAGGATCAGGATGTCTGAATTCAGAGAACTTAACTCAAGATTCCGAGTGTCAAGATGCTTGATCGTGATAAAGTCCGCCAAGAGAAGTCTCTTTGAATCAAGAACCCCGAGACTCATTAAGTTATCAAGAAAGAAGGCTCGATAACCGAAGGCTCAGATAACTCAAGGCTCGAGATAACCTGAAGGCTCAGATAACTCAGATAACTCGAAGGTTCGTGATTTCGAGATAACTCAAGGCTCAGAGCTCAGATAACCTCAAGGCTCGCCAGACTCAGATAACTCAAGGCTCGAGATAGAATCAAGATCCCGAGACTGAAGAAATCAAGAATATAGCCGTTAGATTCAGCTGACGTGGACCAATGAGAGGAAGATGACAAGCCTGAAAAAGCTGCAAAAAGCTACAGAGTAGTATGGATTTGAATGTGATTCTCTCCAGCGGTAACATTCAAATCGACACAATAAATACAAGTTCTTCCTTCATTATCAAGTGTGGATGAATGTGGAAGAGTATGGAGAATGTAGCAAACAATGCTACAGAGCTAAGAAGATATGGGTTCAGCGGTTCGGCCCAAGGTCGTGTGCGGATGACGCGAGTCTGAAATATGTCTGATCAGAAGACTTACGGCTAAAGCAAATCAACACAAGGCACGTTGAAAGGAATTGTGCACCCGATTCTATATACTCAAGCATTCCCACCATAGAACACAGAGCGAGAGATACACGCATATATTCAAGAATGTTCTACCTTAGATCTAAGCACAAATGTTATATCCTAAGCTTAGAGAGATTTTCCCATCCTTAGCATTAAAGCTAAACAAATGTAAGGAAAAATCTCAAACTAGTTGAAAACCAAACAAACCTTACCTAAATCAGTTTGATATGATAAGTTTGTAGGTGAGTGTGAACTCGGTAAACATCTATCGGCAATCCCGTGAGGGTGATAAGTCCCGCTTGAGTGTGAACTCGGTAAACATCTATCGGCAATCCCGTGAGGGTGATAAGTCCCGCTTGAGTGTGAACTCGATAAACATCTATCGTCAATCCCGTGAGGGTGATAAGTCCCGCAGGTTAAGTTCGGTTAAGGTGCCCATGTGTTAAGGGAAGAGTGGATGTAGGGCGGGTTTCGTCCGAACCACTATAAAATATTGTGTGTTCTTTACTGCTTTATGTTTATACTTGTCATATGCATTCGATTATAAGCAAAACAACACACATCGTTCTTAAAAGCAAAAATTTGGTATCACCATTCCCTCACCCCTGTTTTTATATGCATCACATATCATGTTTCGTTTTTGCACACGCAAAATCGGTTTTAAACGGGACCACACAGTGGTATCAGAGTGGGTTGTTCAAAAGGTTCACTGCTTTCAAAGTAACCACCTGAACTGATCTTTTAAAACAAAAACCCGATCTCTGTAATTGCATTTTTTTTAAATGTTTTGGCGTCATTATCAAAAAGGGGGAAATTGTTGGGATATTTTAGTTTTGATAATTTATGCCAAAACATTATTAACTTGTGTTATTCAAGCTATTTTACAGATAACAAGTTAAGGGGGAACGAAAGAACAAATTGAGGGGGAACTCACGAAATCAGAAGAAGATGATCGAGATCGAGACGAAACGAGCGAGACGAGACCGATCGAGATCGATGAGTTCCGGAGTTCTTGATGAAGTTTGGCAAAATCAGATGTGAAGAAAAGTTAAAGCCAGCGAATCAGAAGAAAAGGTTGCAGATCAGAAGATGAGTAGATGAGACTGATCAAGATCAGACATGATCGAGATCAGATATGAAGATGAGCAGATGAGACTGATCGAGATCAGACGTGATCGAGATCAGATATGATAATCTGATATGCTAAACTTGATGCAGATGACCTGATGCTATCCTGAGATGATCCTGAAGATATGTTGATCTGATCAATCGAGCTGATCAGATCAGGCAAAGAGAAATCAGATAACCTGAGTCAATGTGACCTAAAGGTCAGGATGTCTAAATTTAGAGAAATGAACTCAGTATGCCTGAGTGTCAAGATGCCCTGATCGACAAAGTCCGTCAAGAGAAGTCTGGCTTTGAATCAAGAACACGAGACTCAAGAAGTTCTTCAAGAACTCAAGGCTCGAGATAACTCAAGGCTCGATAACTCGAGATAACATGAAGGTTGGGGACTCCAGATAACTGAAGGCTCGGACAGCTCAGATAACCTGAAGTCTCAGGCATTCTCAGATAACCTAAAGGTTCGAGATAGAATCAAGATCCCGAGACTCGAAGAAATCAAGAATATAGCCATTAGATTCAAATTGACGTGGACCAATGAGAGGAAGGCGACAAGCTGAAAAAAGTCGCAAAAAGTTTCTAGAGTAGTATGGATTTGAATGTGATTCTCTCCAACGGTAACATTCAAATCCACACTATAAATACAAGTTCTTCCTTCATTATCAAGTGTGGATGAATGTGGAAGAGTATGGAGAATATAACAAACAATGCTACAGAGCTAAGAAGATATGGGTTCCAGCAGTTCCCAGCCAAGGTCGTGTGCCAGATGATGCGAGTCCTGAAATATGGCCTGATCGTAGCACGGCTAAGGCAGTCAACACAAGGCACGTTGAAAGGAATTGTGCACCCGATTCTATATACTCAAGCATTCCCACCATAGAACACAGAGCGAGAAATACACGCATATATTCAAGAGTGTTCTACCTTAGATCTAAGCACAAATGCTATATCCTAAGCTTAGAGAGATTTTCCCATCCTTAGCATTGAGGCTAAACAAATGTAAGGGAAAATCTCAAACTAGTTGAAAACCAAACAAACCTTACCCAAATCAGTTTGATATGATAAGTTTGTAGGTGAGTGTGAACTCGGTAAACATCTATCGGCAATCTCGTGAGGGTGAAAAGTCCCACTTGAGTGTGAACTCGGTAAACATCTATCGGCAATCCCGTGAGGGTGATAAGTCCCGCTTGAGTGTGAACTCGATAAACATCTATCGGCAATCCCGTGAGGGTGATAAGTCCCGCAGGTTAAGTTCGGTTAAGGTGCCCCTGTGTTAAGGGAAGAGTGGATGTAAGGCGGGTTTCGTCCGAACCACTATAAAATATCGTGTGTTATTTACTGCTTTATGCTTATACTTGTCATATGCATTCGATTATAAGCAAAACAACACACATCGTTCTTAAAAGCAAAAAATTGGTATCACCATTCCCTCACCCCTGTTTTTATATGCATCACATATCATGTTTCGCTTCCGCACGCGCAAAATCGGTTTTAAATGGGACCACACAGTGGTATCAACCAAGTACGGGAAGGATATATTGCGTAGTAATCGCTCTTATGGAATAAACAGAAATAGAGGTGAATGCCATAATTAATCTTTTGATAATCGTCTCACAAGGACAAACACCCGAACACCTCTCTCTCACATTTGGAAACAAATCGTTGGTTGCTTACTTGTGCTTTCTTATTGCTTGTTAAATTCTCTAGTTGTTAATATTTGCTTTGTTGCTAATTTAGTTTTAATTCGATAAACCAAACATGTTTCACACTATAATCATGAGACAACACATAACAATTGGGCTATATTCCACACCATAGTCCCTTGGATCGATATTTAACCGGGCACACAACAATCCTCTTATACTTGAGAGGTGAGTGTGAGAAATCACGTGTCAAGTTTTTTGCGTCGTTGTCGGGGACTAGGTTGTGTTAAGTATAACTAGTTGTTCGTTGAACGTGATTACTAGTGTCTTTTTCTTTTAGTTACTAACATTGCTAATAGTTGGCTTGGAGATTTGTGGTGTTTGTTGATTTTCTAGGTGTGTATGATCACAAGAGCAAGTGGGATTGAACCAATTCTCATTGATCTTGAGATTGAAGCCACGGCTAGGAGAAGAAATCGAGACCGAAATCGAAGATTAGCCCAACAAAGAGCAATGGGTGAAAATCAAAACAATCGGATGAATTTGGAAGTGGGTGACAATGGAGATCGCCCGATGTGGGAATATTTCAACCCACAAGTGCAAAGACACTATGATGGCATAGCCCGTCCGGCTATTGCGGCTAATAACTTTGAAATCAAGCCGGCCCTCATTCAAATGCTCCAAAAACAACAATTTGGTGGAGGGAAGAATGAGGATCCGAATAGGCACATTACTCAATTCTTGGAGTATGCGGACACGGTTAAGATCAATGGGGTCACGGATGATACTTGGAGAGCTCGAACCTTCACCTTCACCTTGAGGGACAAGGCAAAAGATTGGATTGTCTCCTTACCACCCGATAGTCTTAGCTCGTGGGAAGTATTATGCCAAAAGTTTTTGATGAAGTTCTTTCCACCCGCAATGACACTTCAATGCAAGAAGGAAATTGCCCAATTTCAACAAAGGGGTGGGGAGAACTTATACGAAGCCTGGGAGAGATACAACGCCATGTTAAGGAGGTGCCCACAACACAATTTTGTAAATGATCAAATTGTGAGTTACTTCTACTATGGTTTGAGCGAAGAGGCAAGGATGTTCATCGAATCATCGTCGGGTGGATCGATTTTTGACAAGACTGGTAAGGAAGGGTTAGCATTGATTGATCAAATTGGTAACAACACCTTCACTTGGTCGTCCGATGTTCAAAAGATTTCCCAAGTTGATAGTGATCCAAACAACACAATGGTTGAAGCAATGAGAGTTTTAATGAACAAAGTGGATTCATTAGCGGAGAGTCAAAAGAGGGGAATGATGGGAGGAACATGGAAATGCCACAAAGTTTTGATCATGTGGAGGAGGCCAATTACATTGGTAGGGGTCATTATCAACAAGGAAGTTACCAAGGAAACCATTACCAAGCCCCTAACCAAAATTTCCAAAGTCAAGCCCCTAACCAAAACTATCAAAACTGTTACCAAAACAACCCTTCCCAAAATTTTCCCAACCAAAACAATCCACATTCACAATTCCAAAGCAAAATCCAACCTTATAGCCAAAACAACCATCAACAAAACTTTCAAAACCAAACCCAAAACACCCAAACCTTTCCACACAACAACTCCTACAACCAAAATCTCCGTAAACATGAAAACTTTTCCTACTCTAACCCGAAGGCCGCCCTAACTCTACCACCAGGATTTGATCCTGGAGCCCGTGCCCCAAACAATGAAGGAAGACCCACTTTGGAGGATAGTCTAGCAACATTCATTAGTCTTTCAAACCAACAAACTCAAAAGACAAATCAACGGTTTGATAAGATTGAAGAAGAATTAAAGAACCTTGGAAATATTCCAAATGTTATTACATCTCTTTCGAGCCAATTGAAAAACTTGGAATTCCAACTAGGGCAAGTGGCATCCTCAAGCCAAGGGAAGGATAAAGGGAAGTTTTCCTCCACGGCGGAGGTGAATCCTAGAGAACATTGTAAGGTCGTTGAATTGAGGAGTGGTACGAGGTATGATGGGCCGAGCATGCCTTGGAGGATGATGAGGTTGAAAAGAAAGATAAGGAGGAGGAGATTGTTGTTGAGGAGATTGTCGAGAAGGAAGGTGTTGAGGAGAAGAGAGTTCCTAAATGGAAGAAGGCTAATGAGTTAAAGGAGAAAAACGAGAAGGTTGAGTGTGATGGATGGGGAATTCCTAAAAACCCCATTCCACCACCTTTTCCTCAACGTTTCATGAAGAAGAAGCTTGATGATAAGTTCGCAAAATTCTTGGAAATTTTTAAGAAAGTGGCCTTGAACGTACCTTTCTTGGAGGCAATCGCGGAAATGCCGTCCTATGCAAAGTTTCTTAAAGAATTGGTCACAAAGAGAAGGAAGGTGGAAGGTGGTGAGATGATAAGCCTAACAAGTGAATGTAGTGCTCTACTACAAAGGAACCTCCCAAAGAAAGTCAAAGATCCCGGGAGCATCACTTTGTTGTGTGAGCTAAGCAACACGGAGAAAAGGAATGCTTTATGTGACGTTGGGGCGAGCATCAATCTTATGCCAAGGTCTATATACGATCGTTTGAAAGTTGGTGAGCTCCAACCAACGTCCATGACATTACAATTGGCGGATCGATTTATCACCTATCAGGATGGTATTGTGGAAGACGTGCTCGTGAAAATCGATAAATTTGTATTTCCGGTGGACTTTATGGTGCTAGAGATGGAAGAGGGCGTTGAAATTCCTTTGATCTTTGGTAGACCGTTTCTAGCTACCATAAGGGCGGTGGTAGACATATATACGGGCAAGGTTACCTTGAAGCTCGATGATGAGTAGCTTGTTTTTTACTCCTACAAAGCAATGAAGCATACACTTGAGAAGGAGGAGTGCAAAACGATCGATGTCGTTGAACATAGTGTTCAAACAGAATTTGAAAAATCCTTTGACCCCTACTTTGCCAATGGGTACTACAATGCACTCTTTGAGAACGATAAAAGCTTCTTTGAGGATGATGATTGCAAAGATGTGCTTGGAGTGGATCAAGTCAATGAAGTGTGGGGAAGGAAAATGATCCCAAGCTTGCCATTAAGGGATCCGGTTGAAGGAGTGGAGAAGCAAGAGGAGAAGAAAACAGGGTTGAAGCCATTGCCCGAGCACCTCACTTATGCGTATCTTGAGGATGGTGAAAAATTTCCGGTAATCGTTTCTTCCTTTCTAAATTCGTGTGAGTTAGAAAAATTATTGGGGGTGCTTCGTAAGCACAAGTCCGTCATTGGGTGGACAATTGATGATATCAAGGGAATCAATCCCTCCTTATGCATGCATATGATAAGAGTAGAAGAGTGTAGTAAACCAATAGTCCAACACCAAAGGAGGGTTAATCCAATAATACAAGAGGTGATTCGGAAAGAGGTCATAAAATTTCTTGATGCGGGTATGATTTACCCAATTTTGGATAGTCCTTGGGTGTCACCACTCCACGTGGTTTCTAAGAAAGGTGGAATGACGGTTATCAAAACCGATAATGATGAGGTAATAGCTACACGGTTAGCTACGGGGTGGAGAGTGTGTGTAGACTATAGAGAATTGAACAAAGCTACATGCAAAGATCACTTTCCCCTTCCTTTCATGGACCAAATGCTAGATAGGCTTGGTGGTTTTGATTTTTATTGCTTTCTTGATGGGTACTCCGGGTACAATCAAATTATGATTGCACTTGAGGACCAAGAAAAGACGACATTCACTTGTTCCTATGGAACTTATGCTTGGAGACGCATGCCCTTTGGGTTGTGCAATGCTCCGGCTACATTCCAAAGGTGCATGATGTCGATCTTTCATGACTTGATTTAAAACGTAATGGAAGTGTTTATGGATGATTTTTCTATTTTTGGTGAATCGTTTGATAAATGTCTTTTTAACCTTGAGCTCGTGCTAACAAGGTGCCAAGAGACTAACCTTGTCCTTAATTGGGAAAAATGTCATTTCATGGTTAAGGACGGGATAGTACTTGGTCACCATGTTTCTTCAAAGGGGCTTCAAGTAGATCGAGAAAAAGTGCTGACAATTGAGAAACTTCCTCCACCTTCTAATGAAAAAGGCATTCGTGCCTTCTTGGGACATGTCGGCTTCTATAGAAGGTTTATAAAAGAGTTTTCCAAACTCTCAAAGCCCCTCTCTCATCTACTTGAAAAGGATGTCCCATTTGTGTTCACTAATGATTGTCTTGAAGTTTTCTTAGCATTGAAGGAAGCACTTATAGCCTCTCCAATTTTGGTGACACCGAATTGGGACGAACCATTCGTCCTCATGTGTGACACGAGTGATTATGCAATGGGGGTGGTGCTTGGGCAAGTCAAGGAGAAGAAGTTTAGGGTAATCTATTATGCATCAAAGACTTTCAACCCCGCTCAAGCCAATTACACCACAACAGAGAAGGAGCTATTGGCCGTTGTATATGCTTTTGATAAGTTTCGCCCCTACCTTGTAGGGGGGAAAACTATTGTGTACACGGACCATGCAGCAATTTGGTACCTTATGGCCAAGAAGGATGCAAAGCCAAGGTTGATCCGATGGGTGCTCCTCCTTCAAGAATTCGACATAGAGATTCGGGATAAGAAGGGGACCGAAAATGTGATAGCCGATCACCTTTTAAGGCTAGAAAGGGACAAGGACTTTGTAGAAGAAGAAACCGAGGTGAAGGAGGAATTCCCGGATGAGAAGCTTTTGAAAATGGAGGAGCTCTTTGAGGAAGTTGAGAGGGTTTCCGTGATGAGAATTGAGGTGAAAGAACCTTGGTCTGCGGATTTTGCCAATTATTTAGCTTGTGGAAAGCTTCCCGATGAAATTCCTTCACATGCCAAAAAGAAATTTCTCAAAGATGTGAAGAGTTTCATTTGGGACGATCCGGTGCTGTACAAGAGAGGTCAAGATTCTATTATGAGAAAGTGTGTTCCAAAAGAAGAAGTTGAGGAAATCTTGACCCATTGTCACTCTTTACCTTGTGGGGGTCATTTCGGAGCATCAAAGACGGGGATGAAAGTTTTACAATCGGGCTTCTATTGGCCTACGATTTTCAAAGATAGTCAAGAGTTCGTTCAAAGATGTGATTGATGCCAAATGATGGGAACTATAACCAAGAGGGATGAAATGCCTTTGAACATTTTCGTAGAGGTTGAGATTTTTGACGTTTGGGGGATTGATTTCATGGGACCGTTTCCCCCTTCATTTGGATTCATCTATATCCTTGTTGGGGTGGATTACGTGTCAAAATGGGTTGAGTCCATTCCTACCAAGCTCAATGATGCAAAGACCGTTATTCAATTCCTCAAGAAGAATGTGTTCACCCGATTTGGAGTGCCTAGAGCCTTGATAAGTGATGGGGGGACCCACTTTGTCAATCGTGCCATGGAAAAGTTGCTTGGGAAGTATAGGGTTAAGCACAAGGTCGCCACCGCATATCACCCGCAAACAAATGGATTGGCGGAGGTTTCGAATCGTTAAATCAAGCACATCTTGGAGAAGACGGTGAACTCGAATAGGAAAGATTGGGCGATTCGCCTTGATGATGCCTTGTGGGCCTACCGAACGGCTTATAAAACTCCATTGAACATGTCTCCGTACCAACTCATTTTTGGAAAATCTTGCCATCTTCCAGTGGAGCTAGAGCACAAAGCCTATTGGGTCACTAAACAATTGAACATGGATGGTGACAAGGCTGGGGAGAATCGGTTGCTTCAACTTCATGAGCTAGAGGAGTTTAGGGAGAAAGCCTATGAGAGCTCCCGAATTTTGAAAGAGAAGACTAAGCGTTGGCACGATCAAAAGATTAAGAAGAAAGAGTCTAAGGTTGGAGATAAGGTACTATTGTTCAATTCCCGGTTGAAACTCTTTCCAGGGAAGTTGAAATCTCGTTGGAGTGGGCCGTTTGAGGTTGCCAAAGTGTTTCCAAGTGGATATATGGAGTTGAAGAATGAAAAGGGTGACCACTTCATGGTCAATGGTCACCGGGTCAAGCATTACCTTTCCACATCCCAAGTTGGGATCGTTGGCGTTGATTTTCTTGAATGAGTTGAGCGACTTTAAGCTCCATCTGGCAAAGGACGTTAAACCTAGCGCTCAATGGGAGGCAACCCATTTTTATCGCTTTTATATGTTCGTGTGTTCGTTTGATTGTGTTTTGTATAGTGTTGTTTTTTGTAGGCGATGGGGTCGTGTGTTTGAGGCTTGGTGGATTATCGAGCTTTAGAGGAAGATGTGTACTCGAAGGGCACTTTAGGTACAAGCACTTTCCCCAAACTTAGATTTGCTTTGCAAAGTTTAAGTTTGGGGGGGTGTGCATTTTCTTATGCATTTTTTATCGCACCGCACACCCCTGTTTTGATTTTGGTGATGTTCACCTTATGGCATGTTTTTGAGCTTAATGGTGAAAATACTTGTATATGAATTTTGCCGGTTTGGGCTCTTGTTTGTTGGTATACTTTATAAGTTGAAGTTGAATGTAGATGAGCTTATTTGTTGAAATATGGTTAGCTTAGAGCTCAATGGTCATGGTGCTTGGTGCATTTTCTTTGTTCACTATTTTTCCAAACTTTTAATTGCATAGCAATAAAAAAAGTTTGGGGGGGTGTGTTCGTTTTCACAAATTCACTTGCACAAATGCACTTATGCTTTATGTTATTGTTGGTGTTAATTTGTGCATAAATGTTGAGCAAATTTGTTCCAATTTTATCATTTAGGAAAGAAAGGCAATGGTAAGTGTGAAGCTATAAGTGGAATGAGTTGATGGACAAAATGACATTCAAATGAGGGATTGCTAAGGAGAGGATTGAGGTACATAAGGAAGAGAACCCGACTCTCTCGATCGAACGAAGTGACCTGGCTTGAATCGAGGGGTCAAAAGGTTAGTTTTTCTAATTTTTTTGCAAAAAAAAACCCCTGCTCGAGTCGAGCAGGGCTGGAAATTCGAAGTTTTGAGTTGCTCGACCCAACTTGGGTTGAGCAACGTTGCACGACTCAAGCAACCTCTGCTCGACTCGAGCAACCCTGCTCGACTCGAGCACCTTCACGGGTCACACTCCTTCAAAACCCTTCTTTCTTTCTTTCTTCCCCACTTTTCCTTCTCCCCAACTCGCCCAAACCCTAAAATTGCCCAAAACCCAAAAATCTCCATTGTTCCTCTAATTTCTTGCATCAAGTGCACCATTCCATCCCAATATTCCATAAATCATCTCTTTTACTCACCTTTGGAGCCAATTTGGGACAAGATTGGAGGGTTTTCCACTCTTACTAGTCAAGAAGGCCTTTTTCTCATTTCCATCCTATAAAAGTAAGCTTTGCTCTTCTATTTTCTATTTAGTGTTATTCATTTGTATATTGTAGTCTTGTGCTTATTGTATGATTATGTGCTTCCATTGTGTGGTTTGAAATTGGATTTTCTTTGAGACATTTTGTCAAACACTTGGAATGCATGACATATATGCTAATTTTGGAAGAGCTTGGCATGCTTTGGTTGATTTTGTGGAGATGTGATGTATTAATGTTGTTTATTTGAGTTAATTGTTGACTATATGCCTAGAAACTCTCATGTGCTTGATTAATTGGTTGAATTTATGGATGATGAGTGTTCTAGTAGTATGTTGGTGGATCTTCTTGTTGGGAATGTGCTAAGTGTGAGTTGGGATGTGAATTGTCAATAACTTGTTTGATAAAATTGTGGGATTTGGTGGATGAATTGATGAATTGATGAAAAATTTTGCTTGGGAAATTGGATGAAATGGTCATATGTTTGTGCATGTGTTTATTTGACTATGTGCATTTTATCCTAACCCTTGAGCAATGGAAATAAAGGAAATGGCAGATAGAGTTCGTCAAGGTCGGGGAAGAGACAGAGGCTGAGGCCGTGGTCAGGGACCAAACCAAGAGCCACATGTAACTGACGAAGAATTGAGGGTTACTGAGGAGAGATTGGAGGCGAATGATCTTATGCCAAGGCACTATAATGTGGACTTAGGAGACAGATGGAGGGGAATGGCACGGAGGTGGCTAAAATTTGCGGGGAAGATTGAGGGCACCCGGGTTCCAGATATAGAGTACATGGCTGCGATGGGCATCTTGGATGATATTTGGACCCTCTTCCTAAAGGTTGGAATGAGGGATTTCTTTGATAGAATCGCGGTCCAACAACGACTTGCTATGAATGAGAGAGTCACAATAGAATTTATGAGTAGCGTGGTTGTTCACAAGCAAGAGGATAGACCGATCATGATGGAGTTCACCGTAAATGGAAATCCCTACAGCTTGTATGCATCGGAGGTGAACGGGATAATTGGATGCCCGGGGGACCAAAGTGGGGGGTTGTTCATGAAGAGGGAAGACTTCTACCCGGTCAAATTTTGGAAAGTCATTTGCAAAGGGCCGTTCGGATTCCCGCCCCAATACCAATCAAGAAGCGCAAAGGCAAAGATGATACGGAACCCCACTCTTCGGTATATGGAGAAGATTCTAGCCAACACGATATTTGCTAGGACCGAGAGTGGCTCAGTTCCAAACGATGAGCTATATTGCTTGTGGTGCCTCCTAAACCAACACCAGTTTGATGCTGGGTCCTACTTGATGCTCCAAATCGATCGAATGGTGAAAAATACGGTCGCTCAAGTAAAAATTGGGTTGTTCGTGACCATGATCGCCAAACATTTTGAACATGACCTCGATGATGGAGATCTTGAGTGTAAGAGGCTAGACTTGAGGACCATGGAAAATACACAAGTGGTAAGTCGCCTCCAAGGTCGGTTATGCTTTAGGCAAAGGGATGATAGCTATTTTCCATTGCCTAACCCCTGACTCACGAGCATCTTGGGGAACCGAAACAACATCAACTTGTTGGGCATGAGACATCGCGATGCCGCCACCAACCTATATGAAAACCTCTGAAATCATGTGCCCAACCTCCAAAACCCGAATGCACTCAATCAAGAAGAAGAGGAAGAAGAAGGTGGTGAAGAAGTCCTCGTGGAAGGAAATGAAGAAGAGCAAATGGAGGAAGAACCGTACCACATGGGACTCTGACAAATGGAGGACCAACCGGAGGGAGTTGGAGGATGGAGATTGAGAAGAGGAGATTGGGAGGGCCTAAATCATAATGTGGCCGATATTAGAGGGGGGATGAATACGATGAGTCAAAACATGGCAAGAATGCAAGAGGCAATGCGGGCACAACAAGAGAGCATAGATCAAATGAACTATTGGATGAGAGCTCTCTATGTGGATCGATTTCCCGATGCAAATCCCGATGAACAACCTCCTCCCCGAAATCATCGTCGGAGTGAACCTTAAAAGGGAAGTGTGCCACAAGTGTCCTATATTCTCTTTCAACTCTCTTCTTCCTCTCTTTACTCTCTCTATGGTTTGTGAATTTTGGGGTTGTAATTATTTGAATTGTGAATTAGTGTGTATTTGTCTCATTTCCCTTTGGATGGATTGGTAATTTGTATATTGAATTGATGATCTGTGATGATTGTATGGTGATTGATTGTTTGTGATTGAATTATGGTACTTGTTTGAGTTTATGATGGATGATGATGCTTTCCTTGAATTGTGGTTATATTGTCTTGAAAATGATTCATTCATGTGATTGTTGAACTTGGTTGAGTGAAATTTGGAAGAGTGTGCTCGTTCGTTGTTACCAAGCTTGTGAGCTTTTGAGCCTAATTGAAGTGATCTTGTGATATGATTGCATTTTTGTTCTTTGAGTGTGTCGTCTACACTTGTGAGTGCTAGAACTTGCCTTTGAACTTGTTTGAAACTTGACTTAGGAGGAATCATCTAAGAGGATAAGAGGCATTTTGTTGTTCTATGAAGTCACTTGGCCAAATATGATCCCTACCAAAGACGAGAATATCCCTAGTTAGCCCGTTTGAGCCATGTAATCCTTTTTCTTGACAAGCTACATCATGTAACCAAAGTGACCATTGTTTCGTAAACCCATTTGATCCTTGGTCAACTTGGGGAGCTTAAGTGAGGTATCTAGGGAGCAACGATTGTGAATTAAAGGAAGAAAAGGATGTACACTCTCTAAATTAGGAGGAATGAGTGAAAAAAGAGAGAAAGAGGTAAAAGGAAAGTGGTCTAGTGGGAAAGGATGAAATATGAAATGAAAAATGTTGAGAAAATAAAAAAAATTCAAGAAAAAGAGAGTTCGTTCCAAGGGTATCAAATAAAAAAAAAAAAAAAAAAACAAAAAGAAGAAAAAATACCCTTGGAAAATAAAAGTGTGAGGGTGCAAATATGGAGGATAAGTATTGGGTGTGGGTAAGAGTTCATTGAGAGACTCTTGGAAAAGCATGAAGTTGAAATTTAGAGTGTGGAACAATTGTGAATCTTTAGTACCAACTCTTGAGCTCCACAAGTTGAATGAAGTCACTTATCCCATATTACCCCCTACCCGTCCAAAGAGCCCGACATTACAACCTTGCAAAGACCTCTTTGATTAGATGATGATGCCTAAGTAGATGGTAGAGAATTGAGTTTAAGGGCAAGCTTATGGTCGTTCATTTGTGTAGATTGACGATGGAGCGATGCATGAACCTATACACTTGAGGGATGAGAGATACACTACCCGTGAGAATGATGAATGAGTGCATTTGACCGAGTTGCATTCTAATCATGTTTGACTTGAAGTGCTGAAGAGTTTGATTGGCATTGTGGTGCTTTGAGAGGAAAGTTGACTTGTCTTGTCTTGAACTTGAACTTGGATCACTATTTGTCTCAAGCAATCACCCCTCTTGGTTTCCTTTCTTTGCTTGGGGACAAGCATATCTTTAAGTTTGGGGGGGTTGATTAGTGGTGATTTTGCTTGAGTTTTGTTCCATTTCCTAGCTTGGAGTGATGATTTTGCATGATTTTAGCTATCATATTGTTAGAATTGTTAAGAAAGTTCATCTAATGCTTTAGTGTTGCAATTGTGCAGGAATCGAGTCAAAAACGAAGGTTTTGTGAAGTAAATGGGAAAAAACACTTGATCTGGTTGTGCAACACTGCTCGGGTCGTGCAATACCTAAGTCGGGCTGGTTGAAACACGATTTTGAAAAAAATGTCAATTGGGACTTGCTCGAGTCGAGCAACAATGCTCGACCTTCCGTTGGTCGAGCAAGGGAGCGAAAATTTGAAGTTTTGAGTTGCTCGACCCAATTATGGTCGAGCAACGTTGCACGACTCGAGCAACCTCTGCTCAACTCGAGCAACCTCTGCTCAACTCGAGCAACCCTGCTCGAGTCGAGCAAACCGAAAATATTTGAGGTCTCATTTCTGACCTAGGGACACGTGCCAGAGGATTCAAAAAGCATATAAAAAGTCCCAACTTCATTTTTTCTGTAGGCAGCAGCAATAGGGAGAGAAATGATGATAGCAAGTGATACTGTTTAGAGCTGCAACTAATACTTTTTCCTGTTTTTCAATTTTGCTTCCATAGATAGCATAGATCACTATAGAATAGCATAGTTCTAGTTTCATTTTCAGTTTTGAGCAAGAATTCAAGGAGTATTGATGGATTTTGTATGGTTTGGTGCTTGAACTTCAATAGTAAGGTGTCTCTTTCTTTCTTTTGCTTATTTATTGCTTATTGTGATATGGGTGCTTTGATTTCTTGTTGTTTAGCCATGGGTTTTGCCTTGTGCACCATGGGCTAAGGTTCTTAGTGTTTGGGTGTTTGAAATTGTGATGATGATTGGTTAATTGCTTTGATTATGGTTGTTTATCTCTATTGATGGTTATCCTTTAGATTAGGGGATTTTGCTTGATCAATTTGGTTGGGTTTTGCTTTGAGCTTGTGTGTTTATGCTAGTTTATCACAACGAGAGTTGGGTAGATGGGGTTAGGCATATGGGTATTGGTTTAATTCATCCGAATTTGAGTTAATTATGCTCTATCACAACGAGAGTTGGACAGAAACATGAGAACCCCCTAATTTACATTGTTTGTTTGAGTTAAAACCTTGAGTGGGTAGTGAAGGGCACATATAAGAATTGAACTTAGTATACAAGTGGGAAAACACAGAGACGGAGTAGTTAGTTAATTAGAGGACCTTATCCGTGCAATTACCCGGGCTAAAAAGGGGAGATTCTCCTCCCGATCCTAGGATTTCTAAATGATATCGGACCCTAGGCTTACCAAGTACGAGAAGGGTATATTGCGTAGTGATCGCTCTTATGGAATAACCGAAAATAGAGGTGAATGCCATAATTAATCTTTTGATAATCGTCTCACAAGGACAAACACCCGAACACCTCTCTCTCACATTTCGAAACAAATCATTGGTTGCTTACTTGTGCTTTCTTATTGCTTGTTAAATTCTCTAGTTGTTAATATTTGCTTTGTTGCTAATTTAGTTTTAATTCGATAAACCAAAGATGTTTCACACTATAATCATGCGACAACACATGGCAATTGGGTTATATTCCATACCATAGTCCCTTGGATCGATATTTAACCGGTCACACAACGATCATCTTGTACTTGAGAGGTGAGTGTGAGAAATCACGTGTCAATCATCTCCGGGATATGGCAAATAAGACATGATCCTGTAAAGCAGAAGAAACAATATTTAATAAACAAAAAACAAACAATATTCAATAAAGCAGAAGAAACAACATTCAATAAAGCAGAAGAAACAACATTTAATAAATCAGAAGAAACAACATTAATTAATAAAGCAAAAGAAACAACATTCAATAAAGTCGTACATTTCTTTTTAGCACTTGTTTTTCTTTTTCGTTTTTTGGTTGAATTTTCTCGTTCATGACCATGAATGTTAACAAGATCCGGATTGCCATATTTATCATCATCTCTAATTATTCTCTGGTACGGGCGTGGATTTGCAGGATCATCGAAAGAGGGTACAAAATGAGTGAAGTTCTGAAAATGATCATCGATTGTGTCAACATCTTCATCGACATGGTCGCTAATTTGGAAACTATTGTTAAATTTGTTTGACAGAACCACAATGGACCATTTCTTATTAACTGGGTCGGGGACATAGAAAATTTGTTGACTTTGACTAGCCATTATGTAAGGGTCATCCCTGTATCCCACATTCTTCAAATCAACACGTACGAACCCAGAACTTTCAACTTGGACCCCGTTAGGGATCCTCACCCAACTACACTCGAAGATTGGTTGGCGGTGAACAACATAGTCGAGTTCCCAAATGTTGACAATCTGACCAAAGTAAGTAGTAATCGATTGATCCCCTGCAGTTGCAGTAATGGACACTCCACTATTCTGCATTGTACTTGTGGCATCATGATCTCTAGTATAAAATGTGTATCCGTTAATAAGATAACACTTGTATGAATACACATGTCTATCAGGCATTCTGGATAACCACTTAACTTTTTCATTCACTGATTATTTATCCTGTGACAACATATTTGCTACATAACCATTGAACCAGTCAACAAACGTGCGATTGTGCTCAACTTCAATCCATGATCTATCTCTGGTGGGATTTCTCTCAGCAAGTGCTTGCATGTGCAGGTCAATAAAAGGAAGCACATCGACCGTGTTGTGAAGTACGCACAAGTGCATCCGTGTTAGTTCCTCCATACTAACACTTACAGGTTGACCACCGGTAATGCCTTCACCATCCATCCTATTGGTGTACCGGGTAACTGGAAGTCCAATTGCATCGACATTCAGAATAAATTCAGACCAGTACTCGAATGTTTCTTCTACTAAATAGCGTTTTGCAATGCATCCCTCCGGCCTGGACATATTCATCACATATCCTTTGAGCACTTTTATATATTTGTCTACACCATACATCCATCGCATACGAGCAGGACCACACATCCTTGTCTCGTGTACCAAATGAACTGTTAGGTGAACCATTATATCAAAAAATGATGGAGGAAAATACATCTCAAGCTCACAGAGCGTCCCCACAATCTGTCTCTAAAAACCAAACAATTTTCTAGGATCTATGAACTTGCTACTCATTGCCTTGAAGAACCAACATAAATTTATTATGGTTATGCGCACATTTTCAGGCAAGATAGAACGTATTGCAATGGGCAAGAAAATCTCCATGATGACATGATAGTCATGTGATTTCAGATTCATTAGTCTCACGCCATCGTCTGATATAAGTCTCTGTATGTTGGACGAATAACCCTCTGGTACTTTCACATCCTTTAGTGTCTGAAGTAACTCTTTTCTCTCATTGTTGGACAAGGTGTGTGTAGCAGGAGGTAAGAATGGTTTACCCCTTTCTCTAGGCACAGGTTTTAGTTATGTTCTTATTCCCATATCAATCATATCCATTCTTGCATTGTAACCATCATTGGACTTCTTATCATCTAGCAGAGTATTGAGCAAGCTGGCAGAAACGTTCTTCTCAAAGTGCATTAGATCAATAAAGTGTCTAACATACAGCTCTTTCCAATAGGGCAATTGAAAGAAAATTGATTCCTTCTTCCAACCGCTAGTGGGGACACTCTTTGTGAAACTCTTTCGATACTGTGTGTTGATATTCTTCGTCTCATTCAATACATCCGAACCTGACAATAAAAGTGGTGCTTCACCTGTCTCGATTGTTCCATCGAATGCATCGGCCATTGTTCTGTACTTATGCGTTGGGTCCAACCACCTCCTATGTCCCATATAAACGGTCTTCCTACAATGACTCAAACGAATGTGATGTGTCTTCTTGGTACAACAAGTACATGCATCGACCTCTTTCACACTATATCCAGATAGATTCTCGTAAGCGGGAAAGTCATTGATAGTTCCAAACAGGATGACCTTCAACTTGAAATTCTCCTTTCTACAAGCATCATACACAATGACACCCTCATCCCACAGGAGCTTCAAGTCCTCTATCAAAGGAGCCAGATATACATCTATGTCGTTACCAGGTTGTTTGGGTCCTGATATCAACATAGACAACATCATAAGTGCGCTTCATGCACAACTCGGGTGAAAGGTTATAAACTAATAGAATCACTAGCCACGTACTGTGGTTGGTACTTTGGATACTGAACAGATTCATTCCGTCAGTTGAGAGTGCAAGACGCAAGTGTCGTGGCTCATTGCCAAATTTTGGATGTCTAACATCGAATGTCTTCCACTGGGGTGAATCAGTAGGGTGTCTTAGCATTCCATCTTTGATTCTATCATCATGATGCCAAGTTAAATTTCTAGCATCCACAGCGCTACTATAATTCTCCTGAATCTTGGTATTATTGGAAAATACCACATCACCTTCGCAGGAGTTTTTTTGTCTTATATCGCTTCTCCCCACACTTGGGACATTCATCGAGGTCTGCATACTCCTTCCGAAATAAAATACAATCACCCGGACAAGCATGAATTTTATGATGTGTTAACCCAATGGACCTGAGCATTTGTTTAGCATCATAGGCTCTCGTAGGCAGTACATTTTCATCAAGCAATAGACCACTAACTGCTTCCAGCATACTTGTGAAGCACGCATCAGACAACTGGTTAGCTGATTTTAGGTTGAACAATATCAACACAGCTGACAGTTTTGTTGCCTTATTACACCCGGGCCAAAGGGGTAATCCAGCAGAATCTCTTAACTTTTCTGACATATAAGGGTGATCTCGCAGATCATCGTCATCCCCGCTCGATGTATCAACACTCGGTACATCTCCTAAACTATCTGCATCCACTGTATCTTCAAACCTAAAGTCAGTTCCTAGGTTGCTTGAGCTACATCTATCTCTTGTCTCACCATGAGATGTCCAAACGGTATATGCTTTATCAATACCGTGAATCATCAAGTGGACGAATAAATTTTCTCGACCACTAACAATTTCTCCATTCATACATTTCCAACAAGGACATGGAATGTACCGATAATCGAGGCATTGTCTAATTGCATGATTACAAAATTCTTCCACCCCATTCCTATACTCCTCTGATAATCGATCTGCTCGAACCCACTTTCGATCCATATAGAACTAGAGATGCCTATAGAAAAGACAATATGAAGTGTTTCTCAAGATAATGTATCATAATGTATTAAACCTAAAAGTATTACAATCCTAATGTATAAAACTAGCATATAGAATGTGGTAGTACCTAAGGTTTGTATATTGCATGTACCTAAGGATTTGTTGCATCTCAAAACAATGTATATATCCTAATGTACCATCATTAATCATCTAAAGCAACACACTACTATCCATCACCAAATCATCAAATTAATATAAACAAAATATATCCTAATGTATTAATCCTAATTTATGCTTAAATCCTCACACAAGCATATTATCAAACACCTTGAGTGCATCAATTGTTCATATCTAAATTAGCATAAAAAAATCAAGCCAAGCCACACAATATATATTCATCTCTAACAAGTTGTTCATCTCTAACACTAACAACATTAATCCTAATAAATTAACATTAATTTATGCTTAAATCCTCACACAAGCATATTATCAAACACCTTGAGTGCATCAAACACCAATATATATACACCAATATACATACACCAATATACATACACCAATATACATACACCAATACATACAACATGATATATATACATCAATACATATATACACTAATATACATGATATACATACACCAATATACATACACCAATACATACATGATATATATACACCAATACATACATCAATACAAAAAAAAATTACCTAGCTATGGAAGTGGAGGGAAGGAGAGAGAGGAGGGGCATGCAGCGTAAGAGGAGGGGAGGAGGATTGACGGGTTGAAGGAGGAGCTAGGGCGACGGCGGCAAGGAGTACTAGGCGACGCGGGACGATGTAGGGTTGAAGGAGGAGGGCGACGAATAGCGGGTTCGATCTGGGGGAGAGTGGTTCGATTAATTGAGGGAGAAGACGAATTTGGGGGAAGAAGACGATTTGGAGAAGACGAATTTAGGGGAGAAATGATTCTGGAATCGCGATTTGGGTGTGTTTGTACTATCTGAAGCTCTTGGACGGTGGTTGAACCATTTGTCAAGTGTTTTTCTTTTGGAAATGGTTCAAAACCATTGTCTATGTTCCCATATAGCGGTTTGAAACCGCTTTCCAAGTTTTAATCTTGGACAGCGGTTTTAAATCGCTGTCTATTTTTTTTTTAATTTTTTTTAATAAAACCGCTCTCCAAGATATATCTTGGAGAACTGTTTGAAAAAAGGGTTGTCCAAGTAGCTGTGCAAGCTTAAATGTGTAGTAGTGATTATTTCATTCAAATAGAAAGAACAAATAATAATTCTCTTGGCTAGAAAAGAATAAATTAAAATTTAATGACATAAAAGAATATTTACTTTTACATTGAGTTATTTATAACTACATCCCAAAATAGAAAGAGTAAGAAAATTTCTCCCAAGTTGCAAAAAATGTTTTTTTTTTTATGTAACAGTCAGGGTCCATGACAATCATGAGCTTAGAAAACCCTCAACTTTAATCGACATCTGACTTGCACGTGACAGAAAACAACGTCGTTTTCTGTTTTTCAGGGAAAATGAGATCAAAATTTAAAAGTCCAAATAATTATGAAATTAAAATTGGATAATCAAATTTTTTTTAACAAAAAACGGATAACATAAAAATTACTATGAAACAAGAAAACTTTTTATTTTTCCTTCAAAGTTAACTATTTACTTCTTTTTCTATTTGTAGAGGCAGATGTGATGATCGATGTGACAACTCTATTTTCGGGCAATTAACCTACTATATATTCATGCCGAAATCTGATTATATATTCTCAAAAATAATTATATATATTTATATATTACGCGGGGCCTAACTTTTTATTAATTGATTAAATAAAGAAAAGAATTCATTATTTACTTATGAGTTATAAGGTAGTATAATGTAAAAAGAAATGTTATAGAGTTAATTATTTCACCACGGAGGCGAATGTTTTAAGAAGAAAATCTGTAAAATTAGTGCGGACCGATTTCAATACAGAGCCACCAATGTAAGTTATTTACACTACTAATTAACTGATAATAAATAAAAAAGGGAATATAAACATAGCCTTATATGTATCGAAAGCATAGTCAGAGACAGCAATTAAAGATACACATAATAATAAGTTATAACAAACTTGTTACGTTTTCAGTGAATGATAACTGAATAAATTGTGATACATTATTTTGAAAGCGAATAACTTCTTATACTAGTAAAACGTCCTTGCTTACAACTCTTCGCTTAGAGGACCATGCTATACATGTCTTATCCATAGCTAGACCTTCTAGCTAGTGCAACTCTATTTTTAGTTGAAATTAATATTTTTGCAATTATGATAAAAGTAATTTTTTTTTTAACCACTAATTCTAAATTTATTATAAAAAAAAAAAAAAAAACCTCTTGTGTACATATATGCCAATTTTTTTGGCTTTTCCCTTTCTTTTTTCGTCTAGTTAATTAATTATAATACTTGGATTGTTAATTAATTGAGTGAAAACAATCCTTTCCATAAGCAATTGTCTTTTTAACGAACAAACGTCAAATGCACCTAGAGCATGTTTGTTGAACTAATAAGTTTTTTTAATAACTTATAAATTGTTTAGGGGTTTATAAACTCTATAAAAATATTTAGTAAAATAAGATGTTTAATAATTTTTTAAATTTTAAAATAAATTCTTTGCAAACCCAATTTATTTTACACAAAATTTATATGCAATATTGCATAGTTTGATTTATGTGCAATTAGCCCAAATAAGAGAGATATTTATTTTTCGCGGGTCAGGCCCAAGACCATTTCAGATCCGGCATTGCCCGTTTTCTTCTTCCTCATGATCCTAGGGTTCTTCTTCCTCTCGTTCTTCTTCCTCGCGATTCCAGATTTTACAGTGGTGCGTTAATTTTAGATTTTTTTTTATTCTCTTCTTTTGTTCTTCATTTTCTTTTCTTTCTCTTCCTTATTCAATTTTTTTCATATTCTTCTCCTTTTTTTCAGTTTTCTCATCCTGACAAATTTACAGGTTCTTCCGTTCATTTTTCTCTTGATTTTCTGGTGCAATTTTTCAGATGCTTTTGCACTCTTTTCACGTTGTTCTGTAAACCTGTAATTTTGGACTGATAATTTTTTTTCGCGTTTGTACTGGTTTTTATTCATATAGTAACACTATTTTGCTCATAGGGTAACTCTCTTTTGTTCATGTAGTAACACATCAAGTTGTTATTTAAATCTGTAATTTTGGACTGGTAATTTCTTTTCGCGCTTTGTACTGGTTTTGTTCATGTAGTAACACGTTTTTCTTCATAGGGTAACACTTTTTGTTCATGTAGTAACATATGTTTTTCTAGTAATATATAACATTGTTCAGATATCGTCGTAATACTATATGAATACTCATGTGTTACCATATGAACAACAATGTGTTACCTTGTGACCCATGTTTATGTGTTACATAAAATATGAAGTTTTTTCAATATAACAATGTAGTAACACTTATACATAGATATAGATATAGTAACACGCAAAAAACTTGAAAAATAATAATAAAAATTATGTGCTTAATAAGGATTGAACCTACAACCAGACGCATTAATAATAGACATAAACCACTGAACTACAACACATAGTCAATGATAATATGCATCTATTAATATATATACACCATGTTCGCTCAACCCATACTATATGAATACTCATGTGTTATCATATGAACAACAATGTGTTACCTTGTGACCCATGTTTATGTGTTACATAAAATATGAAGTTTTTTCAATATAGTAACACTTATACATAGATGTAGTAACACACAAAAAACTTAAAAAATAATAATAAAAATTATGTGCTTAATAAGGATTGAACCTACAACCAGACACATTAATAATAGACATAAACCACTGAACTACAACACATAGTCAACGATAATATGCATCTATTAATATATATATACACCATGTTCGCTTAACCCACAACCTGGCCGCCCACGCCCGACCCGACCCGCACGAGACTGACCCGCGAATTTTAGTCTAATTTACTTTAATTATGGTGTATTGCACATATCCATATTGTGCAATATTTGACAAAAGAGTTACTCGTTATTAATAACACTAGCCCCCAGTCACCTCCAACCCCACCAGGGGCGTATCTATTAGTGAGTTTGGGTGGGCTCCAGCCCATCCTAGCTCACTATATATTGTAATTATTATATGTAAAAAATTTAAAATTAGTCCATCAGCCCACCCAAATTAATTATACCAGTCCACCCTAATTATAAACTCAATTAAAACTTATCAATATTCCTTCATTCCTGTAGAAATATTAGCAAATAATTACCCACTTTTAATTAATCTTTTATTTTATCTAAAAAAAATCAAACATTTTTACTTCAAAAATATTATTTTCACCAAGAGCAGAGAATTAGAGTCTAAGGAAAATTTAGGATTCTTTATTCTTGATTTTATTTTTTTCAACACTCATACTCAATTTTCAAGGCCGGTCAAGTAATTTTTTTTATTCTTTTAATTTTTCTTATACAATATAGGTATATATTCAATTGTTGATGAATTTTATGTTTTGAAGTCTTTTCGAGTACAGTTCAATAAACATTGAAAATATTTTATTTTATTTTAGATCTAAATATTTTTTCTGGCCCACCCCCTTATAAATTCTTGGATCCGCCACTGAACCCACACTCTCGTTACTCCTGCCCACTCTCCACCCACCACTACAATGAGATAAAAATTTATCAACGGAAATTTTTAATATCGCTACTGACTTTTTTTTTAAAATATTAAAAAAAATTATTTAAAAAAATATTATGTGAACTCAAATTCATTTATAAAAAAAAAACTTTTCAGGGTACACGAGATGAATCCCAGGGTATAACTTCTTGGTGAAGAATCTTAGTTTGTTAATTGTTATGAGTATCCACCAATAGTATTACGATATGTATACAGTGTTAAATATTACTAAAAAAACAAGTGTTACTATATGAACAAAAGAGTGTTACACTATGAAGAAAAACGTGTTACCACATGAACAAAATTAGTACAAGCGCGAAAAGAAATTTCAAGTCTAAAATTACATATTTAAAGAACAACTTGATGTGTTACTACATGAACAAAAAAATGTTACCCTATGAAGAAAAATGTGTTACCACATTAACAAAATCAATACAAGCGCGAAAAGAAATCACAAGTCTAAAATTACAGATTTAAAGAACAACTTGATGTGTTACTACATGAACAAAAGAGTGTTACCCTATGAGCAAAAGAATGTTACTACATGAACAAAAATTAGTACAAGCGCGAAAAAAAAGATTCAATCCAAAATTACAGATTTAAAGAACAGTATGAAGGTTGTAGAAGGATCTGAAAGGCTGCATTAGAAAATCGAGAGGAAAAAGAACGAAAAGATCCGTAGATTTGCGAGGATGAGAAAATTGAAGAAAGCAAGAAGAATATAGAAGAGAAAAAAAGAAAACGAAGAACAAGAGAAAAGGAAGAAGAAGAAGAAAAACCTAGAAACACAGTGCCGTGAAAATCAAAAGGAGATCTGGTCGCGTTTATTGCGACGCGAGGAAGAAGAAAAAATCTAGTTGCGCTGATTGCTGCGTGATACGAGGAAGAAGAAGGCCCATGACCCTCCAACAATATACCCTGGTCCAATCCCTAACCCTGCGAAAAATTAAAAAGCCCAATTACACTACAATTGCACATAAGGCTTGTATGCAATGTTGCATACAAATTTTTGCCAATTTTCAATATTTGAAGATTTCAAAGGTTTTGGACCCGGTTCGTCTAAGGTAATTGATTCGGGGGTAATAACTGCATAATTTTATTGTGAATTTATAGTATTCTAAAAGCAGCCTATGTGATCCATTAATTAACGGCCCAGAAAGATGAGTTGATTCTCATTAACAAGCCCATTTCTTCGGCCCATCAACAAAAGGTATCTAATGAATTTAAATTAGGGTCCGATCATTCACACCCCCCACAATTAGTAGATACACCTTTGAAAATTTAATTTGTCACTAAAGAGACAAAAATACCCTTTTCCCTAATTTTGTAATTCACCATTGTTTTCCAAAAAAAAAAAAAAAAAATTGTTCCATCGTTCTCCCCTGCCCTCACACACAATTCTTCCAAAAGACCAAAACGCTTCCTATGAAATAACCAAGGGAAAAAATAACCAACTCCACCCCCCAATTTCCTCTCCCCTTTCGCATAACCGCGAATTCCCCAAAAAAAGAAAAAAAAATGTTTTTTAGTGAATTAAAAATTATTTCAAGAGATCTCACCCACCAAATGAAAAATGGTGCCGTTGTTTGGTCTGGCTAATAAATAAAAAAGAAAGAACACCATTATCAAAATTTTCTCTTTCGACTAACCTATGAAGCACTTGAGCAGGGTGGTAGCTACAGGAAGCAGTGACGGACCTACCTTGTCCCCAGGGGGGTCACTGGGCCCCCTGACCCCACTTGAATTTTTTATATATATATACTTATAATTAAGACACACATGTATGAGACAGTCTCATAGTAAGGCGAAACATAAATTGTGTATTAACGCTCTAATATTTTGGAAGAATGAGTATTATTTGTGTTATAGATTATACCCTATATCATGTATAAAACTATCTCATACGAATGTCTGTCTCCTTTAAACAAAGTATTATGTGCATCATGTTCACTGTACACCACTATTACTAATCCTTGTAAAAATCAACACTCTATAAATAAAATGTTGATTTTTAGGTGAGAAAGGGGTAACAAAATAGAGAAAGAATATGTATAATTCACATTTTCAATATACATATAAATGTATTCGACTCTGTTAATATAAAGATGTTTAGTCCAAATAATTTTCGAAAATATATAAAAATTCTAAAGTGCATTTAGCTACACTATGTTATAAATTGGGCCCCCCTCGGTAAAATTTCTGGGTCCATCACTGACAGGAAGACAGCGTTTTGGCGGCGCTGGGTGGATCGGCGTTATGGGTCGCGGGTTTGCGGTGGAGCGGCGCTTGGTAGAGAAAAGAAAGACGCAAGAAAAATAGTAGAGAAAAGAAATTAAAATTTTATGAAAAGGGTATAATTGGAATTTCAATATAGATGTGGGTGTATGTACTAATTGTGGGGGTGTTAATAACCGGACCCTTTATATTATAAACGGTCTCATAATTTGGTCTTAAAAAGATACAGATCATAACTTTGTTTTGTCATAGAAATGGTCTCAATATTTTTAACAATATCCAACTTAAATCTTAAGTCCTCCGTCAATTTCAAAATTACGTTGTTCGATTGAATTTGGGACTTTTCGGCCACAGGTGTGACAATCATGTGTAAAAATAATTCAATTGGAATGGAAATTCTGTTTTGATTTTAAGTAGAACTGTCAAAATGGGTCGGGCCCGTTGGGCTGACCCTAGTCCGCTTGGGTTTGAAGAGGGTTGGGTTGAGTATTTATAGGTCCGTTTAAAAAATGGGCCTAAATAGGCCGACCCAAACGAGCCGCGGGTTGGAGTGGGTTGGCCCTTTGGCTGGGTGTAACTTTTTTTATAAATTTTATTATTATTATTTACTAAAACAAAATTTAAAAAAAAAGGAAATTTAAACTTATTCTACTCAACTACTAACAACACAAAAAGAAGCTTAAAAAATAAAGAAACTCTATAAATTAAATTACCCAGATGCGCAGCTTCACGAATCACTCAGACCTCCCATTTTCAAATTCACACCTTCAAGTGTTTGTGTATTTAAACTTATGCTTATGAACTTTAATTGTTATTTTGAGACTAGACAAAGTATAGAGTGAACAAGTTTTATAGTAAAATTGATTTAGGAGTGTGACTTATATTACTAAAGGGTATTAGTTATATAATTGAAGAGTGTGACTTTTTACTATAAAGAGTATTGCTCATAAAAATAAAGGGTGTGACTTATATTACAGCATAGAGTGTAGTCGTGATAACGGAAGAATGTGACTTATATTACTAAATAATGTAGTCGTGATAACTGAAGTGTAAAAATGAACCAGTTTCACGGTGAACAAGTTTCACAGCATACTAACTTTTGAGACTATGTTTTATGTTGAACAACTTTGATCTGCACTTTTATTTATTAAAATTATTTTTGTGGACATTGTTTACATGTTTAAAATTTATTATAAGTACACGTGAAAAAATAATATTTTATAAAAAAAAGCCCGCGGGTCGGCCCGCTAAGCCAGCTACGGTTTGGGTTGACTAAATTTCGGCCCAAGCCCGCAGCAGGTGACCCGCAAAAAGGTGGGTTTTGGGCCGTCTCGACCCGCCGGCCCGTTCTGACAGGTCTAATTTTAAGTGTTTATTTGTTTTGATTTTTCTTTTTAATTCTATGATTTGAAATTTCATGTGTAAAAAAAATATTATACGTGTTAGTCCAGTCACATCCATAGTCGTAAACCCCAAAATTTAATTACCAAAATGATGTAGTTTTGAATTTTTCGACGGAATTGGGATTTAAATCGAACATTATCAAAGATATTGAGACTAAATCAACAATAGAAAAAGTTATGAGAGTGGATCTATTTTGGGAAAGTTATGAGACCATTTATAATTTAAATCGATATCTAATTAATCAGGTATATATATGTATAACCACTCTGTTTTTATGTATAACATTTTTGTCACATTTTAGAATTGTCATTTTGTTAATGCATTTGCCTAAAGAATCTTTTTGGTATAATAATCAACGTCCCTGTTACACAACTATACCGAATTAATTAATAATATAATTTTGTGATAAGCAATTTTATTTGGCTTTCTTGTAAATTATTTCTCTAAATCAAATATAAAAGTTTTTAATAAAATTTATTTATAGTATAAAATTCATTATATATATAAATTAATATTATATTATTAATATTAATTGATATAATTACACATATAAATTTTATATATTATATTAATTACACATATAATATTATTAATCAATATTATAATATATTAATTGTTATAATTACACATATAAATTAATATTCTATTATTAAACAATTTTATATTATAAACAAATTACACAATAAATTTATGATATATAAATATTTCAACACATACACTTGTTATCGTGTCAACGTCACAATGAGGAAAACGTTGGCACGAGAAGGATGATATTAATAAGGTTGATACACACAAAACAAGGTGTCAAGATGATATTAAATTATTAATAAGGTTGATACGTACACGCAAAAAAGTTGTACAAGATGATATTAAATTATTAATAAAGTCGATGCACACAAAAAAGGTTGTCTAATATGCACGAGTATTTTGAATTTTTGAATAATGCAATGTAGAATATTTTGAGGGTATTTGGATACACAGATACAAATGAGATACCTACTCGATACATCGTGTGGGTGGCGTGTTTCAATTAAAAATAATATTAATAATTTTGGGTATAATTTCGAACACGTTTGATCAACATGTCGGACATGAATTGAATACACGCAGGATCAAATTTGTAAAATAAATTTTTTTAGCCTTAAAGTAAACGTGTCTTATATTAAATTAATTCAAATTAAATCTATGTCACGAGCAGTAAAAATAATATTAATTCTCTTTATTGTTTACACGGCACAACAATGTCAATCTGTTTGTCGTTCATATGTTTTATTATAGTGTTTCTCTTGCTTTGACTTTAAGTTCGTTTAGGTGTTAAAAAAAATTGCATAGGGTACAAATACACGTATTTTAAAAGAAAAAAAAACTTTAAAAATATTTATTTTTATATGAATAATATAAAATAATTAAAAAAATTATAGTCGTACCACATATCTTATTTTACATAATATTTTTCTAAAATAGATGTCCTAATATACGTACCATATCATATCCATATTGCAACCTAGAAGGTGGTGTACACGCTCGCTCTTCAATTATGGTACTAGACTACTAGACTATTGTGCAACAAATAAAAATAAAGTAATATATGACGCGCTATATACAAATTAAAAAGCCGTGGTTCAAATTGACCAATTAATAAAATGATTTTGTTATCTAGATTAGTATTAAAATTATGGTCAAAACTTGTATGCAATATTGCATATAAATAATATGTGTAATTGATCTTTTTTTTTCGCGGTCAAGTAGGGGACATGATAGGGCAGATTATTGTTGGGCTAATGGGTTTTCTTCATCTCCTTCCATCGCGCAGTCATGGACTCGGTCAGGTTTCTTCTTCTTTCTCTTCTTTTCAAATTGCTGGAGGATCTCACGGGTTTTCTGTTGAGGAAAATTAAATAAATAGATTATTTCCGACCCTCTCTACAAGCTCGAGCTTTTAGATGAGACGGAATTCTTTCATGGTATCAGAGCCCAGGTTGTGGGTTCGATTCCCGTGGAAGCACTCCACCCATTTAAATTGTCCACTCTGTTGGGCCTCCTCTCCAGAGAGCAGAGGCAATGATTCGGCCCACGAGTGAGGGGGAGTGTTGAGGGAAATTTAATAAATAGATTATTCTCGACCCTCTCTACAAGCTCGAGCTTTTAGATGAGACGGAATTCTCTCACTTTCTTCTTCCTCATTCGTGCCTAATTTTCTTTTTTGCTCCAATCATTGAATGAAATCAGGTTGTTCAATTTGAATTTTGGTGTGGATTCTACGAGAAGAAGAGAGAATATGTGTGTGGTGTTTGGATTACCCCTCAACACAAAGTGTGTGATGAAATTCAGATCCTTCTGCACTCTTTTTACGGTGTTTTTCAAATCTGTAATTTTGGACTGAGGATTTTTTTTTCGCGTTTATACTGGTTTTTGTTCATGTAGTAACACTCTTTCGCTCATATGGTAAAACTCTTTTTGTTCATATAGTAACACATCAAGTTGTTTTTTAAATCTGTAATTTTGGACTGGGGATATCTTTTCGCGCTTGTACTAGTTTTGTTCATGTGGTTACACGTTTTTTCTTCATAGGGTAATATTTTTTGTTCATGTAGTAACACATGTTTTTTAATGATATGTAACAATGTTCGCATATAAAAAATTATGTGTTCAGTAGGAATTGAACCTGCGGCCAAATTCATTAACAACAAACCTGAATCATTAGGCTACAACACATATTTGATAGAGATATCCTTCTATAAATACATATGCGCCCTTTCAACCTGAAGCCCACATCCCATAACTCATGCTCAGCCCTGTCCGCGCCTGCGCGATGACCCGCCACGCCCACAATATTTCACACCTTTCTCTAAAATTATATGTTTAATTGGAGTTGATTATTTTAATTATAGTAAAAATAACAGTAACAAAATTGCACAAGTGCAATATATAATTTTTCTTTCTGCTTCGTTGTGGTAATTAATACTACTCATCGCCCTAACCATAAATTGCATCTCTCTAGCCATTGCATTTGCATTTCCCTATTGCAATTTTAATTTAATAATATAAAAAATATAAATTATAAACTTACGAATTTTCCTTTATATAACTTACAATAATAATGGTTCGTCTCACATTATACTATCTCTAATTTAATTTGAAATTAATAATCATAATTATAATTGATTGGATTGAGGTATGGTTGACCTACTATATGCAGGGTTAGGGCCGAGCAATGAGAGGCCTGTTTAAAATCGGACATTTTTGGTCCGGACCGATTAGCCCGCGGGCTAAACGGGCTAGCCCGCTGGTTAACCGGGCCAACCCGTTTAGCCCGTTTATATTTATATATACTCAAATTTTTTATTTTTATTTTTTTTCTAATTTTTCAATTAATTTTTTTTAAAGTTTTTTCACAAATTTAAATAAGGCAAAAATCAATTATGGCCAATCAATTACAAATTAAATATTTCTATTTGATTTAGTCAATTAATAATTAATCATCTCCAATTCAATATTTTTTAACAGTTTTGAATTTCTATTGAATTGAATAAATAAGTAAAATATTAATTCAATATAAAATAATAATATAATATTTTTATAAATTCTATTATGAAATTTGTTCATAATATGAAACTGATATCATTATAATTATAAATTAATATTATGGTATTAATTTATAAATGTGATGATACAAATTTTATATTATTAATTAATTTCATGGGAACTTTGCTCAATTATGTTATTAAAGATGATGGGAACTAATTTTATATTTTGAACATGTGTTATTAAAGATGATGGGGCAGTCTGGATTGAATTTTTGTCATTATGTAATGTTAATGTTTGAACATTTTTTTTTTAATTTTTTTCGGAGCCCGTTAGGTGGCCCGTTTAGCCCGTAACCCGCTAGGGTTAGGGTTAGGTCTCAACTATTAGAGGTCCGTTTAAAATGAACCGCTTAAGGCCCAGGACCGTTTGGCCGGTAGCCCTGTAGGGCTGGCCCTAATGGGTTAGGGCCGACCCGTTTAACAATGCTAAGCACACACATGGCGAGATTCAAGCAATTGGAGGCCCGTTCAAACCGTGTCCGTTTTGTTCCAAATCGATTATTAACTCGCGGGCTAAACAGGCTGTCCCGCGAGCTCGTTTATCATTTTTATTAATTTTTTAAGTAATAATATTATGATTTGTTTTAAAAGAGGATAAGATAGAAAATAGAAAAATAAAATTTAAAAAATATTTAAAAAATATTAAATTTGTGCAACAAGTATCAAATTAGGGCAATAGAGGGCGACAACACGTGTCATGAATTTGTAGTGCGACTGTTGTCAAATTAGAATGAGTGGCCGACCGACCGACCTAAGCAATGCCTCACTTACATTTTTAAAATTCAATTAGTTTATTTTTCATTTTAAATCTATGTTGGGAGATGAATTTAATAAAAGATATATGATTTTGATTAGATCCCAAAACCCCTAAGTATGACATGTTCAGAATGATCTTGATAGTTGAGTCAGGATTCGGCCAGAGAGTATTCGGGATGTTATCGCAAAATGTATAGTCGGCCAGATATAGATCAGGATAGGTTCTGAAGACTTTGAAGAACTCAAGATGTTTCAAGAAAGAAGTTTAAGTGAAGTTTCAAGACTCAAGAAGAAATCGAGATATCAAGACTCAAGATGAAATCGAGAAATCAAGACTCAAAGATGAAGACTCAGTCAGTATATCACTAAAGACTCAGAAGACTCAAGACTCGTAAGACCCCTCAAGACTCAAGACGCAAGATCAAGATCGAGAATCGAAGATCAAGAATATCGGAAGGCACAAGAATTACCGATGACTCAAGAATGTCTTGAATGCTCAAGATATAAACACGAATGTTCAAGCACTGAATATATCTATCAAGGATGCAACATCGAGAAGATCGCGATCCCTTAGAGAAATAGATATTTGCCAAGACATTCAAATGCGCGGGAAAAAGGAACTAAGTCGAAGTGTTGTTAAGGTTATATCAAACTCGAGTTTGTAACCAAAAAAGAGTCGTTGAAGGTGTCTACCTTAAGCGGAGACAAAAAGTCAAAAAGAGGAAGACGAAAGATCGTGCCCATCGACGACCTTGGCGATGATGGTCATGTCAAAAAAAAAGATGTCAAATGTACAAAGTTCGATTTGCAAAAAAGTGAAGACCGGCTACATGAAAGGTTATTGCCTAAAAACATGTTAGGGAGTTTCAAACCCTAAATATAGCCGTTCCTCTCACACACCATAAGAGGAAACTCACGGTTATCTCTCCAACGGATAGTTTTCAAGAGTGACCTTGGTGTATGCCTATAAATCTTGGTGACCCTCTACATTGTAAGGTTACGGGAAATTTATACGCAACTCAAGAGCTCAAACTTATTCTCGCAAAAGTTAAAGCACTCGAAAAACTTAAAATTTCCCAAGTGCTTTTATATTGAAGAGAGCTCACTAAACTAAGCCTAGCTTGATAAGATTTATCCAAAGTTTAGTCGAGATATCCTAACCCTTTGCATTGTGCTTCATTGTAAAGGATATCTCATCCTAGTTGGAAACCAACCGAGAAACCCCAAACCCTTGAGAAGGTAGTTGGAGTGTGTTTGTTGGTGAGAAGAGTTGTAAAGAGTTAGTAAACTACGCGGAGTAGTCCAGAAAACTCTAAAGGAGAAGTTGGAAACCACAGGGGTAGTCTGAAAGCTTGTTTGTGTTTGAGTAAGTAAACTACGGAGGTAGTCGTAAAGCTCAAGGTCGGGTTGAGTAAGTAAACTACGTGGAGTAGTCGAAAACTTCGGTACGAGTTGAGTAAAGTAAACTATGCGAGGTAGTCGTAAAGCTCGAAGTGATTAGTGAATTTCTCGAGGATCGAGAGAGTGGGACGTAGGAGCTTGAGTCTCGAACCATTATAATTGTGTTGTTTTTTGCTTTCCTTATCGTGCTTAATCGTTGCATTGACTTGATTTTGAAAGCATACTTTTCTTCGATATTCGGTTGGAATCAATCCATTTGAAGTTGCATAACCGAATCACTGACCTAATCACTATTTCATAAAAAAAGGCTTTTCGACAAAAGTTTAAAAGCAGTATAAACTAAAGGGCCAACCATTACGCACATCGGTAGCTAGCTAGCGAGATAGTTACCAAAAACTGAACTTACTCTTCCGAGGGTTGATAAGTTAGTTATCGATCCAAGCAATTCGGGATCTCGATACCGGGGACTCGGTTGGGATTATCGAGGTATCGAAAAGCGCATTTCGGGATCATTTGTCTCGAAGAGACTTTGACTCGGAAGCGATCTGTGCTTCTCGAGAACCTAATCTTGAGGATTATCGACCCAAGTGACCTCGATGAAAAAAGTTTTAAAAAACCTTGAACACGTGTATTCCCCCATATACGTGTAAGACTCGTTTTTGCACCGGGACCAACAAGTGGTATCGAAAGCGGTGGTTCAACTTGACCACTGCTTTGTTGACCAAAGTTTTATTTTCTAAAAATACTTGTGGTCTATCTGAACTGATCTTATTTGCTGAATTTTTTCTTTTCAAAAGATCAGATAAAAATGTCTTCTAAAAAACTTCTCATGTTCTCAGTGGAGAACTATGATTTATGGAGACTAAGAATGCAGGCTCATCTGTATTCCAAACATGAGCGTATGTGGAGAGTGGTCTCTCAAGGACCATACCAATTTACTGTGGTGAATCCCAGAGGAACATAAGATGAGAGAATTGATCCTAGAGCAGAATTTCCTAAGTCTGATGACCAACTGACTCCTGAGGAGAGAAAGTTAGTCAATCTAGACTACATTGCAAAAGACACACTATACAGTAAAATTGATGATGGTGTGATGGGAATGATCTCTCACTGTAACACTGCTAAAGAGATTTGGGATACACTAGCTGTAATGTGCCAAGGCACATATCATATAAAAGAAAACAAACTTTCAGTGGCAATTGGAAAGTTTGATAGTTTTGAAATAGATGATGGTGAATCAATAGACAAATTGGAAGTCGATTCACTTAAAGCATCATGAATGATCTAAATGCACTTGGAAAGAAATATCCACAAAGAGAAGTTGCATTGAAAATTCTTAGAGGTCTTTCTAAGAAATGGGATATTCATGCGATGGTGATTGAAAACACCAAGAACATTAATTCAATGTCATACCAACAAGTCTTCTCGAAATTTGAAGGCCTATGAATTTGTAATTGATAAGAAATCCAAAAAAAGGTCGACAAAGAAAGATGATTCATCATCTAGTAAGAATGTGGCTCTAAAAGCCAAAGATAAAACTGTAAAAATAGAGAGTCGAGAACCCCATGCCAAAAAAATCGGGATGAGCTTGAGGAAAAGCTAAAGAGCGATGGCAAGGAGGTTTGATAGACTTAATAATAGATTTGGAAAATACAAAAACTATTACGGGAACCACAGTACCGGAAGAAACCCGAGGACGGATCAAGCGAGAAGAAGGAGGACGAAAGTCGAGGGATCTTCATCCGGAAAGAAGGACTCCAAGTCCAAAGAAGAAAGTGATCAGGATAACGATACCAACAGATGTTATAATTGCCAAAAGAAAGGTCACTTCCAGTATGATTGTCCAGATTTGAGTGCTAAGGAGAGAAGAGAAAGGCAAGCTAAAAGAGACAAGATGTTCTCTAGCAAAAAGGCCATGGTTGCAAAAGAAGAACATTCTGAGGAGGGGTCTAGCTCTTGGATGAGATATTCTCGAAAAGGAAAGTGATGACATTTGTCTGGATGGCCATTGAGGAGGTAAACTCTTCTTTCTCTGTTGTTGCTCCTACACTAGCACAAGAGTTTTCAAGTTCCATTGAAAACAGTCATTTTGACCTGATGGATTCTTTTGAGAATCTGATGAAGGACTATGCTGTTTTACAAGAACTGCTAAATAGAACTCAAGAGCAGAATAAGGAACTGAAAGTTGAAAATCTAAAATGGAAAGACTCTAGCAATCTTGAAATCACTTCTCAATTAATGGGAGCTCTTGATGAATTTGGATGTTCGAAAGAAAGTACTACTCTCGAGAAGAAAGAAGTTGATAATGACCCTAAGCGAAAAAGCTAGAGAAATCCATTGAAGAGATTGACTAATCGGGACTAAGTTCAATGACCTCTCGAAAAAGCATGAAACTCTCTGAGAATGTGAGGATAGTAGTGCGTAAGAAGTTAACTCTATTGAATAATACATCTAATGTAATAGATGAAATTGAGTTACCAGAGATCTGTGACTATAAAATCTGGATTGGGATACATTCGGGGAACCTCACAAGGTCATCGAATCTTTGCATCAAGTAGCAAGAAGACAATCTTTGTAAAACCAATTGGCACCTACACTTCAAAGCGAAGAAATGCCCAAGGTGTTAGACAAGGGTAAATGACCTATGGTCTCAATAAAAGCCCGAATGATCGGTTAGAAAGCCCAAACCTCGGTGAAGGCTAGAAAAAACTGAAAGCGATCGATTAAGAAAATTCGAGCAAGTACTTCAAAGCCTCGGGCTAAGAATGCAAACTGAAAGGCTCCACATGAACCATCGGAGGAATCCTCGGATGAGAAACACTTTCAGAGAGACATTCTCATTTGAAAGAGACCAAGTCCTCATTATCTTTGAAAGACCAGTTTTCAAGATGACTACACGAACCCCACTTGCCTAAGGGTAAATGTTATACGAACCCGAGTCATCAAAGATTTAGACCCGGCCGCCACGAAGCCAAAGCAAATGAACGAAGGCTGAACAAAGAAGAATTCAAAAGCCCATGTTCATGCTAAAAGCTAGCACACATACACGTAAAAACGCTAAGGCACCCGAGTAGTAGATGTGTATGTTGATGTTTATGGAAGACAAATTAGCCACTCTAAAGTAATTAGAGTTGTCAGGCCAATTTGGATTCCGAAAGGTACATCTAACCTTGTAGGACCCTACACAAATTGGGTACCTAAAAATTGATCTGTTTTTCAGGAGGAAAACAAGGGCACAAAAGGCGATTAAAGATCACATAAAGCGATGGAGCGAGCAGAGATGAAAAAGGCCCACGATGTATGGTATCTTGACGGTGGATGTTCAAGACATATGATGAGATTCAAGAAGATACTCAAAGTGACTATGTTGAACAAAGAGGCCCACAAATCACTTTTGGAGATAACTCCAAGGGACAGACTGAAGGATATGGAACTTTGGAAATCGACTCAGTTCATATCCATGGTGTTTCATATGTATCTGGATTAAAGCATAATTTGCTTTCAATTAGCCAATTCTGTGATAAAGGTTTTAATGTTGAGTTCTCTAAGAACTTATGTTTTGTGAAGGATGATACATCACATAAAGTTTTACTGACTACTACAAGAAAAGGAAATGTGTATCTTGCTGATTGGAGTTCAACTCCTAAAGATACATGTTTGGTTGCTAAAAGTTCCCTGAGATACCGAGTTGGTTATGGCATAAAAGAATGAATCACCTAAATTTCAAAACCACGAACAAGCTTGCAAGATTAGCTCTTGTGAGAGGGTTGCCTAATGAAGTGTTGATGAAGGAACATATTTGTGATCGTGCGAAAAGGAAAACAAATAAGAGCATCATTTAAAAGCAAAGTAGATGTTTCTCTTGTGAGAATACTTCGCGATTCTTGCATATGGATCTTTTTGGTCCTATAACACCAAGTGAGCACTAATGGCGGAAATACACATTGGTAGTAGTTGATGACTACTCAAGATATACTTGGGTCATATTCTTACTCAATAAGAAAGAGACTCAGACTAAGCTGCCAGAATTACTGAAAAAGCTCAGTATTGAGAAAAATCTGAGTGTGGTCAAAATCAGATCTGACAAAGGAACTGAATTTATAAATCATATCATATCGATTATTGTGCAAACAAATGGAATTTCACATGAAACATCAGCTGCAAGGACCCCTCAACAAAATGGTGTTGCTGAAAGAAGGAACATGACTCTGAAAGAAGCTGCAAGGACTATGATAGCTGAAGCTGATATTCCTAAAAGGTTTTGAAATTTGAAGCGATCAACCTTCGCATGCTACTCTCGAAACAGATCCATCTTGACTAAGAGTCAAGGCAAAACACCTTATGAGCTTTGGAATGAAAGGAAGCCTCTTCTTTCTTTCTTTTCGTGTGTTTGGTTTGCAAGTGTTTCATACACAATAATGGTAAAGATCGGTTGAAAACATTTGATAGTAAAGGCGATGAAGGAATATTCTTAGGATATTCGAAGTCGATAAAAAGCTTTCGAGTTTACAATTTGTAGGACTCTTATTGTGGAGGAAACACCTCATGTTGTTTTTGATGAATCTACTTGTGTTCGAAAAAAGCAGGGAACATGATCTTGAGATGGACCAAGAGGATCACCAGATTAAGCTGAAAGCAGGAAGATAAATCATCCATTTGAACACGAAAAAGAAGAAGTCGGTCACATCTTATGATTGGAGTGACTCGGACTTCGAATAAAGAAGTTCGAGGATGGAACTCGGGATGGTGAGACTCGGGAAAACCAACACTCAAAGGTGACCAATCTGACGAACAAACACCGGTTCGGACTCGGTATGTGATCTTTAATGAAGATGTGGTCACGGTGAGGTAAATTCTGAATCTATCAACCAAAGGGAACAAATGTCTCGACAATGTTCTCGAATAAATTTCCACGAGGAAGATGATTCCCTTTCTCCTTTCTACATTGTTCCCTAAGTTTCTTTGAATTAACTTAACCTAACATTTCAAATGTTGAGGATCTTGATGTAGGGGGAACATCAAGAAGGAAATGGTTAGATAGTCATCCTACAAGTTAGATTGTGGGTGATCTAAGCGAAGGTGTTAAAACAAGAAGGTTCCATGGTGAGAGTGCACTATTCTGCTGCTTCCTATCGAGAGGCAGAACCCTCCGAGATTGGTGAAGCTCTACAAGATTCTCATTGGATTCTTTTGCTATGCAAGATGAAATTTGAATCAATTCTCAAGGAATGAAGTATGGGAGCTAGTAGATAGACACGAAAGGCACAATGTCATTGGAACCAAGTGTGTTTTCAAGAATAAAAGAGATGAAAACAACAACATTGTAAGAAACAAGGCAAGGCTAGTTGCACAAGTTTATTCCCAAGAAGAAGGCTTGGATTATGATGAAACCTTTTTTTTGTTGCAAGACTAGAAAGCCATCGATTGTTTCTTGCATATCTTTGCCCACATGAAGTTCACGATCTATCAAATGGATGTGAAAAGTGCATTTGAGCGGTGTGCTTAAAGAAGAGGTTTATGTGGAACAACCTCTTGGTTTCAAAAGCAAGAATGACCAAGTTCTGAGGCTCGGAAAAGCTTTGTATGGTCTCAAGCAAGCACCCCGAGCATGGTATGATACTCTTTCTCGGTTTCTTCTTGACCATGGTTTTGTCAAAGGAATTTGTTGATAGAACTCATTCGGGGATAGAAGATGGGGAAGATATCTTCTTGGTTCGGAATATATGTTGATGACATCATTTTTGGATCTCCAAACCATCCATTTGTGTGAAAAGTTTTCAACAACGATGAAAAGGCAAGTTTGAGATGTCAATGATGGGAGAGATGAATTTCTTTCTAGGTCTTCAAGTGAAACAATCAAAGGAAGGAATATTCATCAACGGACAAAGTACACGAGATCCGATTGCCAAATATGGTGTCTGAGATTGCAATGCGGTTAGGATTCCTATGAATACTAACTACAAGATGGATCGATTACGAAGGCAAATCGGTGAGTCATCTGCGATTATAGAGAATCATTGGATCATTGCTCTATCTCACGACAAGTAGGCGGATATAACATTTCTTTGTTGGGATATGTGCAAGAATACCAAGCTAATCTAAAAATTTAGTCACATGGGAAGGCGCCAAAAGATCTTGAAGTATCTTAAAGGCCTGATGAATAGAGGATTATGGTATCGGTGATGATAACCTTGAATTAGCTGGTTACTTTCGAGATGCCGATTATGGAGGTTCGAGAATTGGCGGGGAAGTCCACTCTGAGGAACTTGTCAATTTCTAGGAAGTAAGGCGATATCTTGGTTTTCGAAAAAGCAGGACCTCGATAGCAACGATCTTCTAAGAAATTTGAATACATGGCTGCGAGGAAGGCTTTGTGCTTTCAGATTCTTTGGCTCGGACAACAATTAAGGGATTATAAAGTTGTAGCCAATGAAGTACCAATATTTTGTGACAATAATAGTGCCATTGCTATTTCACAAAATCCCATTATTACACACACCGGATGCAAGCATGTGGATATCGGACATCACTTCATCGGAGATCATGTCGAGAAAAAAGGACATAAGGATGGAGAAAATTCATCTTGATAAGCAAAAGAGGCGATATCTTGACTAAACCTTTGCATTTGAATCAAGATTTCGGGAACTTTCGATTGAATTAGGGATGTTAGATCGGTGTATAGAGTAAAATCGAAAAATTGAAGGTTTTCGGATGCATGAAGTTTTTCGAAATTTTCTTGATAAGCTCGGGATAAAATGAAAATCTTGAATCGAGTCTCGAAACTTCAGTTCTTGAAGGTCGAAGATTCGGGGATTATCTTGAACCCATTCAAGATTTTTCGATTATTATCTTGACATTTTATCAAGGTCGATTACTCGAAGAAGACTGATAGAGGAAAATTAGTCTGAAGAAGTAATGACTCATGCGACTCATTTATTGCTTAAGTGAAACTCAGTAATCATTCGCAATAAATACAAAACATCTGAGGAATGTTTTTGGACGGGAACGTTTGAAATTCCAAAGAAGGTCAACAGTCATTTAATGCTCTGTTACATTAATGACCAATGAGGATATTTTGGCGGCTTACTTTTTGGAGATCGTCTGTTCGTATACCCGATTAATCGGAGATTAATCTCAACCGTTGCTTTTCACCTAACCAACGCGATTCCCCACGATCTCGAAGCTATATATACCCCAATAAGCCATTCAAGCCAAAATTTTATCAAACCCTTCGTTCCCAAATCCTCTGCAAATAAATCTCCTTTGCCCAGAAAATTCCCAAACCCTAAAATCTTCATTTCTTCAATCAATCTCTAAAATGGCACCAACCTTGTTCGAGAGATTAGCCGAAACCAACAAGCCTTGGTATGAGTTCGTTGTCTCACTCGATAGCACAACCAACTCAAAGCGTAAAAAGAGGCTCTGATATGATTCATTGGCTAAAACTTCACCCATCTAGTGGCCAAACCCCGGACGGGGAGTACTCAAAAGAGGTAATCGAATTCATCTATAACTTGAGGATAGATGAAGAGGATGGTATGCATTCTTTGATTACCGTGTCACATCTAGAGCATTCGTCCAAATACATCGATTTTGAGAGGGATTTGTATATTATTCCGAAGAATTTAAATGATGTTTTTGAGCTCTGTGATAAAGGAGAGAATCCTGCAATGTATATGTTGGGTAGAGAGCAGGAGTATTTAGATAGGATTGCTGAGAATCCTGTGAAATTTGAGGCTACACTGCATAAAAGGCACTTGAAGCCACAATATCGTGTTCTGATGGATATTGTGAGCAAGAGCATCATGAGTCTTCTTGGGGAGTTTTGAGCGATCGGGACTTCAAGCTCAGATTGATGGCGGCGATCGAGGCCTCACCCACCACTGACTTCAACTGGTTGAAATTTCTGATTCAGACGGCGAGTGAGCAGACCAAAGTTTTGAAGAAGGTTGACGGGGCGATCTCAATAAAAGGCAAGATCCACCATGCAACCAAAATAGCTTATATTTTGGAGATGTGCAAAGAGGAGGAGGATATCTTCGCCAATTCGACCCCATTCCCTAAGTCCAAAATACTCTTCAAGCCCATTGCTGTGAAGAAGCAGGCCATCAGAGGGAAGAAGGAAAAGAAGGTAGAATCACCGGCTGCTGCTGAAAAGGAGACCCAACAAGCTAGGGGGAAGGCTTTGTTGAAGACAAAGAAGGAGGAGGGTGAGAAGTTGAAGATGCAGAAAACCCTCGCTCCCAAGCGCAGAAGATTGGTGGTTCTCACTGATGAAGATGGCCGTGAATCGGAAGAGATTCAACCTGAGGGCCAAACCGCTCAGAGTTCGCCATTGCAAGTTTTGGCTCAGGTTATCTCTAAGGCACAAGAAACGGTGATGGCGGTGTCTTCTCTCGAGGTGCTTGAGACTTCTTTCGGCTTCAGATAAAATTTCTCAGAAATTTTCAAAGGAACTCAGCCCTCGAGATTCCTACCAAAAAAGTCTCTTACTCGGACAGCCAGAAGAGCTAACTCGGAGTCAACTGAGGATATGCCACTCGAGCCTCAGAACCCACTCGGATGCAAACCGAGGACCGACCGCACAACCTTCAGATCTTCTTGAGACTCAGGAGCGAATATTCTTGATGAGCTCTGAAAGTGATCTCATCGCTTGATCCTTTCGGTGATGCTTCAACCCGAACCGTAGAGCCCGAGATGGAAGAAAGGCGAAGAAGGCGAGTGGAGGAGCAAGGGGGAACGGCTCATTCTTGACCGCTACCCTGAGCTCAACTCATACCTTGATCTGCAAGATATTTTCTTCAGGTTAAGGTCGACTGTGTTCATCCTCAATCAGACTCTTCCCGAGATGCTTGATATTCTTTGCATTCGAGAGGGAAGGATGGTGGAATGAGGAGGCGGCCTTTTCGCCCGACTTCTCAGGGTTCGGGAGGACAAAGTTCGGGATGAAAAACTCCGATTTTGATGAGCTGGTTCAGAGGAAGATAGCTGAGAGGAAAGCTACTGAAGTTGGTGCCCCTAGCAGCGGAGACAAATCTCAAGATGGAGATGGGGACCAACGGGGAGATGCTGAGGATCGGTCTCAGATGGAAAAGGAGACTTCTGGTGCTGATCAAACTGAAATCGGTCAACCTCAGACTGAAGCTAGCACTCTTCAGGTACCTTTTGGCACTATTAACAATTATGCTAAAGTTCTTGAAAGTTCTATCTTTAATTTCAATTGTTCGATAAACGATCGAGGCTCGATTGGAGATGGAGCTCGGGATGAAGTGAGGCTTCGGGATGATCAAAAAGCGGCCGCGAGAAGGTGCAGAAGGTTCCTGAGATCGACCTTACTCCCTTGATGGAAAAACTTGAGAAAGTTGAGCCAATGATGATCAAGATTGCTCAGATGGAAGAAACATTGGCCAACCAAGCTCAGAAGATGGAAAGTCTTAGTCACTCTTCAGAACTGGTGCTAATCCAAAACACTCGACCTCAAAAATGACCTCCATGGAAGAAAAATTTGAATGAAAAAGTTGGAGGGAGTCAAAATTTGAGCTCGATCTTTTGAAATGAAACGAAGCTACCACCGAGTTTGCATTTCTAGAGGTGAAATTGGCGAGAGAGGAATGAAGTAATGATAAAATTTTTTGTTGAGGAAGTGAGCTCGGTGTTCATGACCAAGATGATGAGATGTTTAAAAAAGCACTCTCTGGCGGTTTGCCCATTTATCGAAAAGAATTTTCGTGGCCAAGAACCACATCGGAGAGTTTGGAAGGCGAACAAGATCGAGATAGCGAGGAGAGGTCTTATTTGTGTGAGCAAAGAGCAATATCACATGGACCAAGGCCTCTCCGGACTTCTTCCAAATTACGATGCGAAGGGGAAAAGGAAGGTGAAGACTTGAAATTATTGCACGTATTTTTGGAGAAGAAGGCTTCGAAAGATCTTTGAAATGTATAACCTATCAAAAGCCTTAAAAGAAGTCGAAGCTACTGACAAGATGAAGTTCGCTCAGGTGGAGAAGCCTATCTACACTCGAGTTTCTGAGGAAACCATGCTTGATGTTGCAAGAGAGAAGCTGAGTGCTAGAACTAAGGTTGGAACAAGCGGTTCTTCTTTGAATTGCCTATGAAGAGGAAAGCCTTGGGCGTTGTTCAAACTGAAAGCAAGTGTGCGAAGGCTTCTAAGCCAATCCAGAGAAAGCTGATTCTGGATGAAGATGAAGAAGAATCTGAGTCTCAACCTCAGAAGAAAGTCTTCAACACAAGAGATGCTCTGAAGACACTCCAGATAGAACAAGCTAAGAAAGCTGCTGCTTCGGTCTCAGGCGCGTCTGTGATCAGAAAGAAGATAGACGAAGAGCAGAAGCGAAGGAGTGAATTCAAGAAGTTTGCGAGCAAGAGGAAAGGGACATCAAAAGCACTGAAGTGGCCCCACATTGATAAATGGATGCCTATCAAGCTCAACGATATGTGGGAAGAGGTCAAGAGAACCTTCTGGTTCTATTATGATGTTCTCAGGGAGTGGAGATGGGAAAGCTCAGATCAGAATGAAGCATTCATTGAATATCTCCCAACCTTCTATCCATAGTATCTACAGAGTTGGATTAACCTTGCGGATGAAGGAGAGGTACAGATAGTAGCCCCTGGTCCATATTCCTATCCTCCTCCAAGACTTGGTAATGGCTTGGTGAATGAGAAGGCCATTACTCAAGAAATTGCTCAGTATGCTGGTCAGTTGGGTTTAACAGGAAGCAGTTCGGATATCATCAAGGAGAGAAATGAGCTGAAGAAGAGATTTTTCGGAATGTTCGACCTGGAGGTGCCCGCTGATGAAGTTGAAATAGAAGCAAACTGAAGAGCAGAAGACTGAAGAGCCAAAATCTGAAGACTGAAGACTCAGAAGATTCTGTAATCTTTAAATTTTGTCTTTTTGATTTTGTTGATAAACTCATTGTAATATGTAACTCAAACCAATCATCAATGAAGATTTATCATTTATGCTCAAAAGATAATATCTCATTATCTTATTTACATGTCTTTTATATCTGATATGCCTGAATGAATGTCTCTGAATTAATTGTTTATGGGGGAAATTGTTTAAGTATTTAGTAATGAACTATTAAGAAGATTCATTACTGAAGAAATTATTGAATGATTAATTGTTGGGAGACCCTCTGAAATTGTTGGGAAACTCATCATTGAAGGGGGAAGATTGTTAACAAATCTTGTAATAGGATAAACCTAAAAAACACAGTATAGGTTATATGTTTGTAACAAGATAGGTTTTGGCATCATCAAAAAAAAGGGAAATTGTTGGGAGATGAATTTAATAAAAGATATATGATTTTGATTAGATCCCAAAACCCCTAAGTATGACATGTTCAGAATGATCTTGATAGTTGAGTCAGGATTCAGTTTTAGAGTATTCAGGATGTTATCTGCAAAATGTATAGTCAGCAGATATAGATCGGGATAGGTTCGAAGACTCAAGAACTCAAGATATGTTTCTGAAGAAAACCGAAGTTTGAGATAAATGAAGTTTCAAGAACTCGAAGAAATCGAGATATCAAGACTCAAGATGAAATCGAGAAATCAAGACTCAAAGATGAAGACTCGGTCGAAGATATCACTAAAGACTCAGAAGACTCTGAAGACTCAGAAGACCCTGAAGACTCTGAAGACGCAAGACTGAAGACTGAGAACTGAAGATCAAGAATACTGAAGGCACAGTAATTCTCGATGATTTCGATAATGTCTTGAATGCTCAATTATAAACTGAATGTTCAAGCACTAAATATATCTATCTGAAGGATGCAATACTGAGAAGATCGCGATCCCTTAGAGAAATAGATATTTGCCAAGACATTCAAATGCAGACAAAAGGAACTAAGTCAGAAGTGTTGTTAAGGTTATATCAAACTCAGAGTTTGTAACCAAAAGAGTCGTTGAAGGTGTCTACCTTTAAGCGGAGACAAAAGTCAAAAAAGAGGAAGACAAAGATCGTGCCATATCGACGACAAAGGGATTGTGGTCATTGAAAAAAAAAGATGTCAAATGTACAAAGTTCAGATTTTAAAAAAGTGAAGACCGGCTACATGAAAGGCTATTGCCTAAAAACATGTTAGGGAGTTTCAAACCCTAAATATAGCCGTTCCTCACACACCATAAGAGGAAAACTCACGGCTATCTCTCCAACGGAAGAAAGTTTTCAAGAGTGACCTTGGTGTATGCCCTATAAATCTTGGTGACCCTCTACATTGTAAGGTTACGGGAAATTTATCAAGAACTCAAGAGCTCAAACTTATTCTCAATAAAAGTTAAAGCACTCGAAAAACTTAGAATTTCCCAAGTGCTTTTATATTGAAGAGAGCTCACTAAACTAAGCATAGCTTGATAAGATTTATTCAAAGCTTAGTCGAGATATCCTAACACTTTGCATTGTGCTTCATTGTAAAGGATATCTCATCCTAGTTGGAAACCAACCGAGAAACCCCAAACCCTCGAGAAGGTAGTTGGAGTGTGTTTGTTGGTGAGAAGAGTTGTAAAGAGTTAGTAAACTACGCGGAGTAGTCAGAAAACCCTAGAGGAGAAGTTAGTAAGCTACAGGAGTAGTCGAAAGCTTGTTTGTGTTTGAGTAAGTAAACTACGGAGGTAGTCGTAAAGCTCAAGGTCGGGTTGAGTAAAGTAAACCACGTGGAGTAGTCCCGAAAACTTCAGTAGAGTTGAGTAAGTAAACTACGCGAGGTAGTCGTAAGCTCGAAGTGATTAGTGAATTTCTCGAGGATCGGAGAGAGTGGGACGTAGGAGCTTGAGTCTCGAACCACTATAATTGTTGTGTTGTTTATTGCTTTCCTTATATCGTGCTTTAGCATTTGCATTGACTTGATTTTGAAAGCATACTTTTCGCGATATTGAGTTGGAATCAATCATTTGAAGTTGCATAAACGAATCACGGCCTAATCACTATTCCATAAAAGGAAGGTTTTCAAAGAAAGTTTAAAAGCAGTATAAACTAAAGGGTCAACCATTCCAAGACATCTCGAGTAATTTAGAACAGATAGTTACCAAACCGAACTTACTCTTACGAGGGTTGATGAAGTTAGTTATCGATCCAAGCAACTCGGGATCTCTGATACTCGAGGACTCGGTTGAGATTATCGAGGTATCGAAAGCGATTTCGAGGATCACATCTCGATGAGACTTTGACTCGGAAGCGTCGTGCTTCTCGAACCTAATCTTGAGGATTATCGACCCAAGTGACCTCGATGAAAAAAAAGTTTTAAAAACACTGAACACGTGTATTCCCCCCCATACACGTGTAAGACTCGTTTGCACCGGGACCAACAATCTATTTTAACGTACTATGTATTAAATTAATATTTTTATACGCTATTTAAATTAACATAAAAAAATATTTGAATTTAAAATATGAAGTTTAATGTTTTATAAGAGCCGAATTTTAAAAAAAAATAATATCGTTATATAAAATTGTGTATTTAATTATGGTGAGTGTAGTGTATAAATTATAATTTATAAATATATTATTAATTTCCGTAGTGAAATTTTTTAATAAAGATAAATGTGTAGAAGATAAATTAAGTAAATTTAATATGGATTTTTATCATAATCCGTAAATAACATTTATTTGATATTCATTTGATATTCAAATCGTGCAGGTATAATTGTTATCACGCCATGTAAAGTTAATCCTTAATTATATCACAATTTTGAGTTCATCCATGTGCATCGTGCATTTTAGTACCGTGCAATTTGTTATATTAAAAGATGCAATTTATACACTGAACGTGCAATTATTAATATAGAATCTAGTTGCACGTTTAATATAAATAAGTTGCATATTTTATTATAATGAGTTGTACGATTTTAAAATGCATTATGAGTGCATGGTGCATGTAAATACATATAAAACTTAGCCATGAAATGTTATACCTAATAAAGATTCTCCAAATTTATTATAGTAAATTACAAATTGTAAAATGCATGACGTCTCCAATTTTAGTCCCTACTGTTGGGATATTTTAGTTTTGATGAATTATGCCAAAACATTATCAACTTGTGTTATTGAAGCTAATTTACAGATAACAAGTTGAGGGGGAACGAGAGAACAAATTGAGGGGGAATTCATGAAGTCGAGCGAAGATGATCGAGATCGGGCGAGAAGGCATGAGCGAGGTTGATCAAGATCGGATGAGAAGGATGAGTTCGATCCGGATGCGGTCTTGGATCGATCGTGTTGATCGATCAAAGGACTGTAAATCGATTCGGATGAACAAGTGATTTTTATTTCGGTGAAATCATCGATGAGCGGTGATTTCAAATTTCACGAAAAAATCTGGATCGATTTATTGGACGGATCAAAGCGACCCGAATCGAAGCAATGAGCAAGAATCCGACGAAAGTGATCGGATCCGTTAGACACACAAAAAGCGGTGATCAATAAGAAGACAACACACATATTGATGTGACATAAAGGCGCAAGGAAAAATGCAATAGACAAAGAAAAATTTGGAAGACCATTAGTATGGATTTGAATATTACTCTCCAACGGTAATATTTAAATTCACACTATAAATACATTGCACTATCTTCAAAAGAAGATAATGGAGAATCTGCAAAGTGAAGATTAAAAGCCAAATATTCAAGCAACTCCATTCAAGAACACAGGGCATTAAATATCCAAATTTAACCAAGAGTGTTCTACCCTAGATCTAAGCACAAATGTCATATCCTAAGCTTAGAGAGATTTTCCCAACCTTAGCATTGAGGCTAAACCATTGTAAGGGAAAATCTCACCATAGTTGGAAACCAACCGAGAAACCCCAAACCCTTGTGAAGGTAGTTGGAGTGTGTTTGTTGGTGAGAAGTGTTGTAAAGAGTTAGTAAACTACGCGGAGTAGTCGAAAAAACTCTAGAGGAGAAGTTAGTAAGCTATAGGGGTAGTCAAAGCTTGTTTGTGATTGAGTAAGTAAACCACGGAGGTAGTCGAGAAAAACTCAAGGTCGGGTTGAGTAAGTAAACTACGTGGAGTAGTCAGAAAACTCAGGGCCGAGTTGAGTAAGTAAACTACGAGGTAGCCAGAAAGCTCAGAAGTTGATAAGGAATTTCCCTAGAGAGGGAGAGTGGATGTAGGATTTGGTTGTCCGAACCACTATATATTCTTTGTGTTGTTTATCGCTTTTATGTTTATACTTGTCATATGCATCTAGTTATAAGCAAAAACACAACACATGAGCTAAAAAAAAAAAAATTGGAAACACTCTGCCTCACCCTTTTTTTTTATATGCATCGAACATAATGTTTTCGCTTCCGCACGCGCAAAATGGGTTTTCAACCGGGACCATCAATTGGTATCAGAGCGGGTGTTCAAAAGGTTCACTAATTGATTTTAAAGTGACCATTGAATCGATTTTTTTTTTTAAAAGAAAACCCGTTTCTTTAAAAATGCATATATTTTAATGTTTTTGGCGTCATTATCAAAAAAGGGAAATTGTTGGGATATTTTAGTTTTGATGAATTATGCTTGAAAACATTATCAACTTGTGTTATTGAAGCTAATTTCTGAGATAACAAGTTGAGGGGGAACGAGAGAACAAATTGAGGGGGAATTCATGAAGTCAGACGAAGATGATCGAGATCAGACGAGGCTGCAGACGAGGTTGATCAAGATCAGATGAGAAGGATGAGTTCCGATCCAGATGCGATCTTGCGGATCGTCATGGTGGTGATCGGATCGGCGACAATCGGTTCGGATGAGCAGTGATTTATTTCGGTGAAATCAGCGATGAGCAGTGATTTATTTCGGTGAAATCAGCGATAAAAATGATTTCAAAGATCGATGAACGGTGATTTTTTTTCGGTGAAATCACCGATGAACGATGATTTCAAAGATCGATGAACAAAGTGATTTGACTCACCGAAATCTCTGGATCGATTTATTGGACGGATCGGTGACGTAATCGAAGCAATGAGCAAGTAATCAACGAAATGATCGGATCCGTTAGACACACAAAAAGCGGTGATCAATAAGAAGACAACAACACACATATTGATGTGACATAAAGGCTCGCAAGGAAAAGTCTGATAGACAAAGAAAAATTTGGAAGACCATTAGTATGGATTTGAATATTACTCTCCAACGGTAATATTTAAATCCACACTATAAATACATTGCACTATCTTCAAAAGAAGATAATGGAGAATCTGCAAAGTGAAGATTAAAAGCCAAATATTCAAGCAACTCCATTCAAGAACACAGGGCATTAAATATCCAAATTTAACCAAGAGTGTTCTACCCTAGATCTAAGCTCAAATGTCATATCCTAAGCTTAGAGAGATTTTCTCAACCTTAGCATTGAGACTAAACCATTGTAAGGGAAAATCTCACCATAGTTGGAAACCAACCGAGAAACCCCAAACCCTTGTGAAGGTAGTTGGAGTGTGTTTGTTGGTGAGAAGTGTTGTAAAGAGTTAGTAAACTACGCGGAGTAGTCAGAAAACTCTAGAGGAGAAGTTAGTAAGCTACAGGGGTAGTCTGAAAGCTTGTTTGTGATTGAGTAAGTAAACTACGGAGGTAGTCAGAAAACTCAAGGTCGGGTTGAGTAAGTAAACTACGTGGAGTAGTCAGAAAACTCAGGGCCGAGTTGAGTAAGTAAACTACGAGGTAGTCAGAAAGCTCAGAAGTTGATAAGGAATTTCCCTAGAGAGGGAGAGTGGATGTAGGATTTGGTTGTCAGAACCACTATATATATTCTTTGTGTTGTTTACTGCTTTATGTTTATACTTGTCATATGCATCTAGTTATAAGCAAAACACAACACATGAGCTTAAAAAAAAAAAAATGGAAACACTCTGCCCTCACCCCTGTTTTATATGCATCGAACATAATGTTTTCGCTTCCGCACGCGCAAAATGGGTTTTCAACCGGGACCATCACCTACTATAATAAATTTCTCTAATTTTTTACCAACATTTTATACTAGCATAATATCTGCGTGGTTTCATACCTGCAGTAATCAAGATAATATAATTTAAAGTAATATATATATATATATATATATATTAATTTTTTTTTGAGTAAGTATTTGAGAAAATTTATTCGTAATGTGAAATTTAAATTATCATATTTATAAAATAATATCACTATACTAATCAACTGATATCATTGTATTTATAAATAAAAATCATACTATTAAATGAGATTGATATTATATTAATTTATAATAACAGTGATATTAATTTATAAATGTAATGAAATTAATTTCATACTCTAAATAAGTTTCACATCAGAGTTTGCATTTCTTTTTAATAATCTTGGCTTCTGTGTATTTTTTTAGGCTAAGGCGTTGTTTGCACATAGTTTTGAGGGAATTTAAAATTCAATAGGGAGGATTTGAAAGAATTGAATATAAAAAAATATATTTGAATTTTGTACATGTTTGGGAGTGCGGATTTTGTTGAATTTAATAGAGTAAAATTTTAATAAAGTAGATCATAAAAATAATATTATAATATAAAAAGTAATGTAAAAATGACTGAATGATGTATAATGATTGATGTGTGAATATTATATGTATATATATAATGATAATATATAAAGTAAAAAATGAGGAGAGAGATTATTAAGTTTGATAGATAATAATAATTGAAAAGTGTGCGATAGATGATTGATCGATGTATTATAGGTATTATAGAGTAGAGTTTTGGAGGATTTAAAATTCTATATTGAAATTCTGATAATCAAAAGAACGTAAATTTAAAATTTGAAATTCTAAAACTCAATTCCTAAATTGTAAACAAACAAGGCTCAAGTGTTGTATGCATTCAGGTGCATCATGCACTCATAATGTATTTTAGAACCGTACAATTTATTATATTGAAAGATGTAAATTATTTATACTAAAACGTGCAATTATTTTTCCATATTAATAATTGCACGGTTCAATTTAAACAAGTTACATATTTTAATATAATACATTATATAATTTTAAAATACACTATAAATATACGGTGCACCAGGATACACATGATATGCATCCACGTTTTAATTATTGTTTGCCAACTGGCTCAACTTGTAACTCGCCTGCCTGTCTAAGACAGCGACTCATCTAAATGATGCTCCCACATAGTTGCGAATAAATTGTTACAGTAAAAAACTATTTTAATTTATATTTGACCAACTCTTTTACTTTTGTGAGCGTTAAATACTTTAATCAGTAATAACCACCAAACAATACATGAGAACACTATCTATATTGCACTGTGTATAATTTTATTAGTGTAGTTTTCTGGATGAAATTTTTTTTTAAATGAAAAATTTATGGCACTTGTTTCCATTTTTTCACCTAGCTTTCCGAATCATGAATCCAGGTTTTATCAAATTTAAAAATAATTTCAAACACTTATAAGTTGACAAAATAAATGCATTAGAATCTATTAAAATAAAAATTAATAATGTATACTTGTCTGCCGTTGTAATAAAAATTACTTGTGAACACTTTATAAAAATCAAAATGTGACGCAATGTGATTACTAATTTACTAGTATTATACATTTTGTAGATATTTTTTTAATTAATCTCTGGTAGCAACCCTATTCTGTCTTTAGTGCTGAAGTGACATAAGAACATATTTTGACACTAGTATCTATCCTGGTGTTTTAATATGCTGGTTATTGAACTGTTCAACCACCCCATACATTATTCATTATTCACATGCAAAGTTATTGAATATTGTAAACAATTTGTGTCAATTGAGGAAATCACATCGAACCTAAACCTGAATTTATTATTTGATTTCTTTATTATTTGAATTTATTTACTAAGAAAAGATATACTCCCTCCGTCCCACAATAATATCAATAATTGATTTAAATAATAAAACAAAAACACTTTTTCTTGGTTTCAATATCAATAATTGATTTAAATAATAAAACAAGTTTTCTTAGTTTCCGTGCTCGGAAAAATGTGCACGTTATCCCGGGACGGAGAGAGTATAAAATAATTTGATTTCTTTGCTATAAATAGATCACTCCTACATGCATGATATGTACAGAAATTAAGCAAGTCTTTTCTAGATAAGTGAATAAGCAGAAAGCTAATCATGATGAACACAATGTTGCTAGGCAAAGGTTCAATTTTCAGCCCTCCAGTGTTGGACCTCTCAATTAGAAAATTTTCCCAAAAAACCAAAATTCCAATGTTTGGTATTAGTGAAAAGTGCAAGCTAAAATCAAGAAGTGGAAGATTGGGTTTTAGCCATAATGGTTATACCTATTTCAATTCCCCCCACCACTCTCTCGAATCGGAACTGCCCTTTCAAGTGGAGTCTAACGGCGGTATAGGAATCGATAACTTCTTTGATGGAAAGAACATTTTCATCACTGGTGCAACTGGTCTTCTTGGAAAAGGTTCGTTCGTACATGCATAAAATATTATATAGGAGTTAAAAAGTCCTTTTTTTTTGTCTCATACTTTGTCTATTAAAGTATAATGTTGGTTCCGAACATAAACTTTTCAATTTAGGCTTAGGATTAATGAATTTGTCCAATTTTGATTTCAAAATTACCGAAAAATAGAAAATGGTGCCGTTTTATGCCCTCGTCTGGATATGTTATGTGAGGATTTATTTGGAACCAAATTGAACAATATGTCAATTATATGGCTAAAATTAATGAACATTCACCTTATACAAACGACATTATATTTTAGAAATTTTGGGCTAAATTTGGACAATATATTTAATATTTCTGATTAAATTACAGTTTTTTTTTTTTGGAATCAAAATTGGAAGCAATCAAAATATATATTTTAAACTCTATTATTAATTTAGTGTACAATACATTTATTTAATTTTCTTAAAAGTTAATATACGTACATCTCGTATACGTACAGCACTGATTGAAAAACTACTGAGATCGACGTCTGTGGCCAAAATCTATATACTAGTCAAGGCAAGTGACAAGGAAGCTGCACTTGATAGGCTCACAAAAGAAGTATGTTTTTACTCAACTTCTAACACTTTAATTTAAATTCAATCATATTAATTAATTCCTAAATTAAAATTGTTTCTTTCACTCGGTTATTTTTCAGATTATAGGCTCGGATTTGTTTGAAACTTTGCGCGAAAAACATGGGAGCTCGTACGAAGAATTTGTGCGAACAAAGTTGATTCCAATTGTTGGGAATATTTGTTCACCAAATATAGGAATGGATGCACATTCTGTACACACAATCATGGAGGAAGTAGATGTGATAGTAGAATCTGCTGCTAGCACAACCTTAAATGATAGGTATAAAAAAAAAACACTTAATATATCTTGATCATTTTTTAAATTAAAATTTATGAACCCGTCCCTACTGAACAACACTTGCTCGTTTTTACCAACAGGTACGACTTTTTACTTGACATAAATGTAAACGCCCCTCAACGACTCATGAGGTTTGCTAAAAGATGCAAGAACCTCAAGTTGTTCGTACATATTTCAACCGGTATGTACTTATAAACTAACAGTATCCATTTCAGAAAATAAAATGTTAGTTTCTTAATTAATTATTACAATTTGTGTTGATCACTGCATGCAGCATATGTTAATGGAAGGAACGAAGGGGTGATCTACGAAAAGGCGTTGATGATGGGCGAAAACGGGCGAAATAATGAGGCGATATCTTCATCAATGTTTCCTCTAGATTTAAGTGATGAGATGAGCCTGTCTATGAAACACTGCATGGCCTCAACAACTCTCGATTCAAATAAGGATCTAAAGAAACTAGGCCTAGAAAGGTAACTAATATTCACATCCATATTTATAAGGGTACATTCTGCTGCAGAGTTGGTCCCATCACCCATAAGAATTTTTCAGTAACAGATTTGGTTCCACTTTTTTTTTGGCAGAAATTGTCTCATTCGATTTTTATTTAATAGTTTTGATCCCAAGAGAATTTTCAAAAAAACAATTTTGGTCCCAAAATTAATTCATTTATTTTTTTGCTTGTAAAATCCTATGTGACCGTTTTTGTTTTAAAAAATGACAATTTTGAAGAGTTGACATTTGCATTAATTTACTCTATTTATAAAGATGTAACAATAGTTTAAAATAAATAAAAACATCTGATGACTGAAAACAGTAAATATTGTGAAAATAAACATGCATGCAGAGCTGCATACTACGGGTGGTATAATGCGTATCACATGACGAAGGCAATGGGAGAGATGGTCCTGAATGAGATGAGAGAAGACGTCCCCGTGCTTATCATGAGGCCGGCGGTTATCGAAAGTTGCTACAAAGACCCTCTGCCTGGATGGATACAAGGAAATAGGTTTGGTTTGTTTGAATTCTTATGATCTATATATATATATATATATATATATGCATCTTTTTTCTCATACGTACATTTGTGAATGTTAATTAGGATGTATGATCCGGTGATGATATCTTATGGGAAAGGACAGCTTCCAGCTTATTTAGCTGATCCCGACCTGCATACAGACATTGTAAGTATATATATATAATGCACGCACTTTTAAATATCCTACAACAATTTTCTCCTTTCAATTTTTGTCCCAATGGTTCTCAATCAGCAAAAAAGAATTTTGTCGTTTCAAATTTGGTCACAATGGTCCTCAATCACCAAACTGGCCCTCTCCATTAACTAATGGCTGGAAACGACTTACCAGAAAATTGACAAGGAATGACAAAAATCATGTCATTATAATTTAATGACCATTTTAGTTAATTAAACATGCATTCTTAAATCAGGTTCCAGTTGACATGGTGGCGAATACAACGATTGCAGCCATTGCAAAACATGGAATTGTGAACAAGCCAGAATTGAAGGTGTACCACGTGGCAACTGACTTTGTGAATCCTTTGCGATTTTGTGACATGTTCGACTACATCCACGAGCACTTTACCGCAAACCCTTTGGATAATAATTGGGAAAGTATGAAGAAGATGAGGTTGTTCAATAATTACAGTGACTTCTCTAAGTACATAAGGGATGAAATATCGGAGCGTTGTGGGATGCAAAATGCAGTTGGATTAATGACGCCTCAGAAGATTAAGACACAATACAAAGCTAGGGTTGCTTATGCTGAGCAGCTTTGCAAGATGTATGAGTTCATTGGATTCTTCAAAGCCAGGTATTTATATATTTGATCATCATTATGCATTATATATGATTAAGAGTTTCAATCACAAATGGTCCATCACTTTGGCCTCAAATAGATTTAGTCCCATAAGTTTTTTTATCGCCGATTTAATTTCAATAACTTTGACAATGTCCAATTTTAGTCCCAAATTGGCAGAAACAAAGTCGTTTTGCCATTTTTGTTTGGGGCTTTTCGGCGGATGTTGTGACTTGATTGTCACGTGTACTGTCACGTGTATTTTAATTTTTAAGTGTGTTTGACTAATTCTTGCTGTCTATTTTTAACTTTAAATTTTTAATTATATATGCTTGAAATTTCAGCTGTTGGTAGTCCAGTCGCAGCATCCGCCAGAAAGACCCTAATAAAAAGGGTAAAACGACATTGTTTCAATCGATTTGAGACTAAAATTGGATATTGTCAAAGTTATTGAAACTAAATCAACAACAAAAAAAATTATGAAACTAAATCTATTTGAGACCAAAGTTATAGGACCATGATTCAAACTCGGTATCAAAAGAGTACTCTTATACCCTTACCCATATGGACCACAATTAATATTCATCTACTTTACAAGAAGATATTGATTACTACTTATTAGGGGTGTTATCTGTTGGAAGCAAAATGTGGCAATAAATTAAAGAGGAATGGAGGCAATGTCATCGGTCACGATCAACTGTTACATAGTGTTATTACATCTCCTCTTACACTATAGTTTTACGTGTATTCACTTTTACTCTTTTGTGTTAATTAGGTTCCATACTGGGAACACGCGGAAGTTACTAGAAGAAATGTCGAAAGAGGAGCAAGATATGTTTGAAATAGATGCAACGAAAATAGACTGGAGAAAGTATTTTGTGGATATTCACATCCCCGGTTTAAGAAAGCACGTGCTCAATGCTACAAAAGTGTCTGTCTGAAGCTATATGTATTTAATTATAATTGTAAGGAAATAAATAAAAGAATCGGTGCTGATGTTACTAAATTATTATGGTTGGTCAATTGTGTTTGTAAAAAAAAAAGGTCATCACATGTAAAAAGTGTTTCTAGCCCGTGGCGGATGCAGCATGGTACATGGGGGTACAGCCGGATTCCCAAATTGTAATTTATCCCACTATATATGTTCTTGTATTATGTTGTTTGGTGTAGTGGTGCATGTTTTTTTCATACCACAATCATCTCATGCCCTTTATTAGTTATGTTTTGTATCCTCAAATTTTATTAATCATATTTCGTATCCTCAAATTTTAAATTCTGAACCCGCCATTGTTTTTAGCTATTCGGTTGTATCATATATAATCAACAATTTCGATATTAGAAAAGACCAACTTGTATTTTCTCTCAAGCAGTCCAAGAATTAATCTCACATGTGGATTTTATTTTAATTTTTTTTTAATGGAACCGGATTACAACCAACGATTAGAGTTTGAGATTAAAAAAAAAATCATACATTCTACAAGATATAATAATTATATATATATTATATGGCTTTCCTGGGTTAACTTACTAATATTAGAATTTTTTTTTTTATTTGGAAAAAAGTATCTTTTATTAATGCTGGGAATATGAAATGCCCAGACAGTATCTTAATTTATAGAGTTTAGAAATTTACAATTTCTCTAGGATTTACAAGCCATTCTCGTAAAGAAAATTTATCAAATACCGGATTTTTTTGCTGAATACCAACTCCAAAGTCCTCCCTTTTGATTGCCCTAAAAAATCCTCTTGTTTCTCCAATTCCATACTACCCAAACCACACAAATCCAAATTCCAATTGCAAAAGTTTGTCCTCTTTTACCTGGAAAAATTCCAGAATGAATTTTGTAGTGTTGTATGACTTGATTGTGTTGAGGTAGTGGGGTGTTTAACCATCCATAACAAGCTCTCCACACTTTCAGCGTTTCCAGGCAACCCAGAAAAGTGTGGACTGCAGTCTCATCTTCAAGATTACACAGCGGGCATAGAGTGGAGACGTTTGCTTGGATGATGTTTCTCCGCTTGAGGTTGTCCAGAGTTGGTAGCATATTCCAAATGAGTCTCCATGCCATTGAAGCTGCCTTGAGTGGGACCATCTTGTTCCACACCGTAATGAAGTCGAAGTCGTTCGGAGGTGCATTTGAGTGACCATCTATGAGCAACTCGTATGCCTCCTTCGTTTGGAATCGTCCATTGGATGTGATGCTCCATTTTCAGCTGTCCTCCGTTCCCTGTTTTGGTGTGTACCTATTTATCAATGAAATCAAATCGTTAAGTAATAATGTTTCATAATCAAATAGATTTCTCCTCCAACTCCAAGTCCAACTCCAAACTCCCTCAACCCACTTCCCTTTATCCTAACACTACTCTCTTTTTCCCGACAAATACTAAAAAGCCTTGGGAAAAAGCTTTTTAGAGACCTCTCCCCCATCCATCTAATTAGTAAGCCAAACCAAAACGTACGAATTAATTGGAGGAAAAATGTCCAAGTGAAAAGTTTTAGAGGGATTACTTTTTTCCAACTTAAAGTGTACAGTCGGAGCATAAGTGATAATAATATTTATGTAAATCAAGTCTATACGTACTATGTCACTGTTATGAATAATAATTATCACTATTATACAAAAAAATTATAATTATTTAAAAAATATATTTTTTCAAACAATAATAGTATTTTTTATGCACAACAGTGATTTATAAACAATAATAATAATTTTTATACATAATAATGATAATTTTTTTACATAACAAAAATATTTAAAAAATAGAGTTCATCGTGAATTCAAGTTCACGTAAGTTTTTATCCTAGTTAAATGCTTTAGTATTTTCATTGGCTGTAGAAAAAAAATGGTCATATAATATACGGGAATATTTCATTTTACGTCTTGTAAGTTTGACTCATTCCAAAATAAATCATTTATGTTTCTGCTTTATCATTTTTGGTCCTAGGTGTATGATTTTCATCCTTTTTTGACCAATTTTAGTCCTTTTTTGTCAGAAATTTTTATAGTATCCTGAAAGCCACACAAAAAAAGACCTAAATTGGTCAAAAAAGGATGAAAATTGTATGCTCTAGGACCAAAAATGATAAATCATAAACATAAAGGATGAAAATCGTACACCCTAGGATCTAAATTGGTCAAAAAAGGATGAAAATCGTACACTTAGGACCAAAAATGATAAAGCAGAAACATAAAAGATTTATTTTGGAATGAGCCAAACCTACAGGATGTAATATGAAATTTTTCCTATAATATATTGAACATAAATAAATAGGTACACAGATCAACTATTTGATAATTGGCAAAATTTTGTAGATCAAAATTTGATTCATTTGGAAAAAAATTTGTATATTAATGAGAAATATTAATTTATATGAAATAAATATCATATTATACAAAATAAAAGTATTAATAAGTTTGCGCACAGCTAATACTTTTAGTTAATCATACAAGTTGATACTGCTATAAACTATTATTTTTCATTTTTTCTTTATTATGGTTCGCAAAGAAATATAAAAATATAAGTTTAGTTGAAATTTTGGATACCCCGAGTGTAAATTCTTGATATTTTAGTCCGAGTGATATTTTCTAAAATAACAATTATTTTTAATGAATTTTCTATAATTAGGTGCACCGTATATTTTATAGTGAATATTAAATATATACAATTTATTATATTGAAATCACTACAAGAAAAGGGTAAATTTGCACTAGTACCATGAGAATGAGTCAAGTGCAAAATGGTTATTTTTTTGATAAATTTAGTCCCACAAGATTTTTCGTCCATTTCTAATGGAAGTAAATCATACGCGATGTAGTTAATTGCAGATTTGGTCCAAAAAAAAAATACAGATATGATCCCAAAAAAAATTAATTTGTTCTTTTATTACTATAATAATTTTTAGATTATACATAAACCAATTTATAATTTATTAATTACTTCTTATAATTAATTTATAATTTGTTTAGTGTAACTTTAAGACGTTTTTTAAATCTATTCATTTTTTTATTCCTATTATCTTTGTTTTATGGTTTGATTTTTATAAAAAAATAATATTTAGATAAATTTTGTTAATCTTTTAAAAACTTTCGGTATAAAATAATTTTTTTATATTATTATTTAGTTTAAATAAATCTAGAGTGGATATCACGTGGATTAGGTGCACCGTGAACTCCATAGTGTATTTTTAAAACATACAACTTGTGGCACTGAACCATACAACTTATTTACATTGAAACATGCAACTTGTATTTGTGAAATAAATTGTATGGTTCAATGGAACAAGTTGTATGTTTTAAAAATATAGTACGGAGTGCACGGTGCACCTGGTGCTACAAGACCTAGCTATAAATTTAATATTACTTTTTAGTATATTTAAACTATCCAAATAAATTTATATAATTTCATAATTTTGATTTATAAAAATGTAATTAACATTTTTTAATTTTGTTTGAGATTACAGATTCTACACATATTTTTTTAATTTTTTTAGATAACATATAAATTATTACTTGGTTTGAAAATATTTATTTTAAATTATATATATAAATTATACATAATTTTTTATCTTTTTAGTATATTTAAACTTTTATTTTTTTTATTTTGTAGTCATATTTAAATTATATATATATTGAATTCATGTTGATTACATATATAATTAATTAAATTTTAGTATAATTTTCCTCATTTTTACAAATTTGGTCCCATAATTTTTTGATCAATTAACGGTTTCCATCCATATTTGAGTAACGGTTGGGACCAAAACCGCTCAAAAAAGGATCATTTTGAAACCTAGTGCCAAAACTATTTTGGACTCAATCTCTTGGGCCCAAATCTGCAATTTATCCACAAGAAAATGATGAATTGCCTATGAAATTTTTAAATGGCTACGAAATTTTCCTACAAAAATAATTTGATCCTTAAAAAGTCATGAGGATTGTCTACGACTTGTCTACAACTTCTAGAATAATCTATGAAAAAATTACATACACAAATAATTCTCTAGGCAAATAGATTATCAACGAGCAATTTGTCTACACATTTGTAATTTCCGTAGGCAACTTACCTACAAAAATAATTTCCTAGACAATTTACATTTTCGTAGTCATTTATATTTGTAATTTAGAAATAACTTATATAATTAGAAAATTTTGTAGGTAAGTCGTAGGCAAGCCTTACTATTTAAGGACAAAATTATTTTTGAGAAAATTTCGTAGGCATGTTGAAAAATTTAGTAGGCAATGCACTATTTCCTTGTAGTGAACGTATAATATGTGTTCGTAAAATATATTGCACGTTTTAGTATGACAATTTGTATGTTTCAATTCTACAATATTTTTGTTGTGATCGGTCAAAGCATTTCAATATCTTACACAGCTGGATGAACAGGGGCATTATTAAATTATATACTTTTCCCGCTCGATTGGACAAGTGTTCGCCAGCCGAGCATGATATTATGCTCGTTGTGATTGGCCAATCAAAGGAGGCGAGCAGAGGGAGTGAACAAATGGGAAATCAAGCGGAATAAGGGCGTTTTGTTCGGGTATTTATGGGGTCTTTTTGTGATAACGGGTTTTCGAAGGTTTGAAAAAATTCAAAAATGACATGTTATAATTGAAACCTCGAAACCTGCGAAACCGAGCCTTTCCATCTTCACAAAAGACTATCTGCTTCGAGAAATATGTTACAAAAATTGAAGTAATGATTGAGATTCTCCAAAAACATTGGACAGTCGGGCCCACATGATTGGCACAAAGTGACCCGACTGGGGGGTATTGTTGTGATCGGTCAAAGCATTTCAATATCTTACACAGCTGGATGAATAGGGGCATTATTAAATTATATACTTTTCCCACTCGATTGGACAAGTGTTCGCCAGCCGAGCATGATATTATGCTCGTTGTGATTGGCCAGTCAAAGGAGGCGAGTAGAGGGAGTGAACAAATGGGAAATCAAGTGGAATAAGGGTGTTTTGTTCGCCCCTTAAAGGCGAACAGACGACTCGGATAAAAACATTTGGCCAGCTGCAAGTAAAAAGTCGGGTCGTCTATCCAATCCCAGCCACCTGGACAACAAGTAGAAAAACTTCTTCAGCAGGTAAGTCCAGGTGTCAATCAGGGAGATGAGATAGAAAAATGTGGCGATACCACATAAAGTCTTGCATGTCATGAAGTCACCAGCTCGTGCTTACTAAACCAGCACATGCTTAACAAAATGCTATAAATAGACCCTGAAAAATCATAAAGAGGGTTGAAGAATATTCCCCAAAAAACACATATATTTCATTATATCATCCCTCGTGTAAATGATGTCACCACAAAGTATGTTGTGTGCTCGGCTCACTTGTATTACATAAGCTAATATCCCGGCTTGGTATGCCCCAGAGGTAGTCAATTTCGATTTATTTGGGTCAACAATTACTTGTCATTTCTGAGAATATCGTACACATCATATTTTTGTTTGTGAGTGTTATCAACACGCCATACATCATATTTCCACATAATCGACTTGCAACAATTGGTATTTAGAAGGAGGTCGTGTGAAACACACCCAGAACCAATCCAAACACTTCCAAAAAAACCAAACGAAAAAAAAAAATAAATGTCTCAATCAGAAATACTCTGATGAAGGATCGGGAAAGTTCACCGCGATATTCACGAGGAGGTTCAGCCGCGGCCTCCAGAAAATCCGGCATGGAGACTATTAGTCTCGAAGATATAGCCAATGATCCTACGGCAACTACGAAGGCGATCACATTCTTGCTAAGAACACAGAGAGATAGAGCTGAAAAAGAATTGGCTAAATTGAAAGTCCATGAGAAAGATGATCGACGCTCACACACTTTAGGCAATGTAACGGTAAAAAAAAGCCGCCCGAAGCGGGGAGGAAAAGGAAGCAAAAACTTGTCAGCGACAATTACCGCAAGTGGTCCATCGGTCACAAGATTTGAACTATTGAGAGTGGTGGCGAAAGAACGGATTGGCGATCATAGGCGACAGGATCCAGCAAAGGAACATTGGGCGAATACGATGGCCCATACGGTACCTCATGATCGACTACACCACGAAAGGCCTCGTATTCCAGAAAAATCAACTGCAACTAAGTTATCCGTCCATCATCATTCGGTAGCAAAGACCGGGCTTACAAAAGGGGATCGGCCCCATCATCGTGAGCATGACCAACTGGTCCTCACGATGGAACCCATTTCCGATTCTGGTTCGATGAAGTTCGCGAGATTTGCGAGAGATCGCGAAGGCCATAGAAAGTTTGCAAGCCGATCTGGCTGCCACGAAAGGGTTCCCTCGAGCGGGCACAATTCCATGTTCGCCGCTCGCTCTCGCGATCATGGCAGCGGATATACAGGAGAAGGTGGCAAAAAATCAGCCACCCATACCTACATTTGATGTTGAATCAGATCTGCATGTCCACCTCAGTAAGTTTTCAGACTATATGATAGCAATGGGCGCCACTGATGCCACTCAATGTCGAACATTTCCCATGACGTTGGGGGACCGAGCACACAGATGGTTTTCAAATCTGCCCGCTGCTTTGATCACCTCATTCACACAATTAGGACAGAAGTTTCAATCCCATTTCTCGTCAATGTGTGCTCGCCCAGCGCCAAAGTAACGATTGGCGCATTTTTCCCAGCTAAAAGGCGAGTCAGATAGAGCATACGTAGAAAGGTTTGATAAATGCTTATACGATGGAGCTCCTGTCGAAGAGGATGCTAAAATCCTTACCGTGGTGGGTGGTTTGACATTGAATTCGGATATGTGGAAAGCCATGCATCAAGATTGGCCGAACACATATGCCGACTTCCGAGAACGTGCAGCCAAAATTATATCTATGCAAGAGCTGCTCGCCCAATCACGTTTAGGACAGGAGGTTGCAACTAAAAGAGTGGTCGCTGGTAAGAAAGTAACAAGTGAAGGGGGTTATAAGCCTCCGGGATCTTTTAAACCTTTTGAAGAAGGAGCAGAGGCGCATGCTCTCCGTAGTGTTTTAGGTGTTTCAACAGAAACAATGTACATTCAAATTAAAGATCGAGATATGTTAGAATAGCTCCCAAAAAATCACGAGAGATAAAAGTCGTCTTAATGCTTCTAATTTATGTTCATATCACGAATATATCGGACATAATACCGATGAATGTCGTGATTTACTTCGTCAGTTGTGGAAACTGTATGAAGAAGACCGTCTTACTCAATTTCTCAAAAAACCAGCGAGCAGAGATTCCCGAGATGAAAAGTCGGGAAACCAAAGGGGAAAACGTAGAGCGGATGAGCTATCTGACAGTGATCAAGAGGAGTTTCGCAAGAAACTGGATTTGCCAAAGAAGGAGCCCCTACAACGAACAGAGGTCGAGAGAGCCTAGAGATTAATATGATCCTCCCGGATTATGGGCCAGTGGGTGGATGCAATCAGATCCCGACGTTATAGAACAAATGGAAAAAGATGGAGATACGCGCCATGCAGAGCGTACATCAGGTGAATGTGGCGAGCACGTCGGCTAATATACCACCATCTCACCAAATCATGTTTTCGGATGACGATCTCGACGGTATCATTACTCCCCACAATGATTCTCTAACCATTAGTGCTCAACTTTTGGGGTTGAAGGTACATCGACTCTTGGTAGACACCAGGGCGTATGCGAACATTTTGTTCGTCAGCACTTTACGACAGATGGAGAAGCAAGTCGGTGATTTAAGTTGGTATGTCGAGCCTTGTGATCACACTATTATGGGTTTCGGGGAATCTGTAACCCGGCCATATGGTATGATCAGGTTAGGAGTCGAGTTAGAGTCGACTAGTAATCCGGAGATCCGACGAACTAGAATGCTAGATTTTGTAATCGTCGATGCTCCGTCTACTTATAACGGGTTTCTAGGTCACCCGTTTATTCAGGAATTCAAAGCTGCATGTTCGACTTATTATTGTGTTACATTTCCAACATTAGAAGGGATGGGCAGCGTGAAGGGCGACCAGAAAAAAGCACGAGATTGTTTATTATCATGCGGGCCAGAAAAACAAAATATAGTTGGCATGATGGAACAAGAATGGAAAATCGGAGGCTCAAGTCACCAGGCGAACGCATCTCCTCGGACGAGCATACCTCCCCAGGTGAGCATACTTTCCCAAACAAGCACAGAGCCCGGGACGACTGTACAAGCTCCGTATCCAATGAATATATATCCATCCAATGAACATTTTGCTCGTGAATTGCCAGATTTAGAACCTCGCATAGGTTTCGATCCTATGGAGGTCGAAGATGAACACCAGGGATTAAATATAGATCCCAGATGGAAATAAAAGAAAAGACGAAAAAAAGACTGTCGAAAGCGGTTTGGAGTCCATCATGGCCGACCCAGTCAGGCCGGATTTAGAAATTTTCATTGGTTCAGAACTCCCGGAACCACTTCAAACCGAAATAATCTCGTATCTCTGAACAAATTTGGATGTGTTCGTTTGGTCACATGAGGAGTGGTTGGCATTGATCCTAAGCATGCATGCCACCACCTCAACATCAACCCAACACAAGTTCCAATAATTTAGAAATGAAGAAAATTCGGTCTGGAGAAGTACATAGCTCTGGATACCGAGGTTAGAAAGCTACTCGACAACAAGCTCATCCGGGAGGTAAAATGCCCAAGATGGCTAGCAAACCCTGTGCTAGTCCAAAAATCGAATGGAAGTTGGAGGTTGTGCATCGATTTTACTGATCTAAATAAGGCGTGTCCCAAAGATAATTTTCCTGTACCACATATTGATTACTTGGTTGATAGCACTACGGGACATGAGCTAATGACTTTTATGGACGCTTTTGCTGGGTATCATCAAATTCCCATGCATCTTGACAATCAATAAAGTACCTCGTTTTGCAACGGAAAAAATATGTATTGTTGGAAACGTATGCCTTTTGGGCTGAAGAATGCTGGAGCAACGTATCAAAGGCTGGTGAACAAGATGTTCGACGAACACATAGGGCGGACGATTGAGGTATACATTGATGACATTGTAGTAAAAAACGAGCACAAAGAAGACCACCTCACACACCTAGCACAGACGTTTGATATCCTTCGGGCATATAACATGAAGTTAAACCCGAAGAAATGCAGTTTCGGGGTTCATTCAGGAAAATTTCTCGAACATATGGTCAGCCAACGAGGATCGAGGCGAACCCATCGAAGATTCAAGCTATGCTCGACATGCAAGCACCTAGAAATGTGAAAGAAGTTCAAAAGCTAACTGGACGTCTGGCTTCTGTGAATCGGTTTATCTCTCAAACCGGAGATAAGTGTAAGCATTTCTTTGATGCATTAAAGAAAGGGATATTTCAGTGGACAGAACATTGCCAAAGTGTGTTTGAGTCATTAAAACACTATTTGGCGAATACTCAAATGTTGTCCAAGCCCGTTCCAGGCGAGTAACTTTACTTGTACCTAGCTGCTTCAGAACATGCAATCAGTGTTGTGCTCGTTCGAGCTGAGGGAGCAACGCATTTGCCTGTTTATTATGTAAGCCAAGTGCTCAAGGAGGCCGAACTCCGGTACCCCCCGTTGGAGAAACTGGCATATGCGCTCGTTATGAGTGTTCGCAAGTTGCGACCGTATTTTTTTGACCATTCTATCAAAGTGCTAACTACATTCCCGTTACGACAAGTTCTTCACTGACCGGATACGTCGGGCCGATTACTCAAATGGGCAGTGGAGTTAGGCCAATTCGGCATTACGTTCGCCCCGCGTATAGCAATTAAGGGTCAGGCAATGGCTGATTTCATGGTTGAGTTGACATATCCACAGTTGCCCAAGAAAGGTATCAATCAACCATGGCATATGTACGTAGATGGTTCGTCCACAAGTTTGAGAGCAGGAGCAGGCGTGGTTCTCATCAGCCCAACCCGACAAACTTTTACGACAGTCATTCGTTTCGATTTCCCAGCCACCAACAATGAAGCATAATACGAAGCTTTGATCGTTGGGTTACAAATGGCTATGACAATGGGAATCCAAAAATTGATGATATACAGCGATTCCAGATAATTGTATACCAAGTACTGGGAGAGTACGAAGCCCGGGCCGAGTAGATGATACAATACCAGCAGCTAGCGAAGGAACTTCTTGAGCAGTTCCAACAAGTCTATATCGAGCAATTACCTCGATTGGACAATTCATTTGCTGATGCTTTGGCTCGATTGGCAACAACAGAAGGAGTGACGAGCATGACGGACGTTGTGATCATCACAACCTATTCGCCATCAATTCCAAGAGTTGTGGTCGCCCATACATCAGAAGCACAAGAAACTTGGATGACCCCAATTTTAAACTATCTTCGGGATGGTGTTCTCCCTGAAAGCAAAGCGCAAACTACTCGCCTTAGATTACAAGCTGCTCGGTATACTATTTTGAGTGGATGCTTGTATAAACGATGTTTTTCTCTCCCGTTATTAAAATGTCTTACTCCCGGAGAAGGTCATGTAATTTTGGAACAAATTCATGCGGGAGTATGCGTGAATCATATCGGAGGACAGGTTTTGGCGTACAAAATCATTAGACAAGGGTATTATTGGCCCACACTAAAAAAGGATTCACTCGCTTATGCTCGCTCATGTCATAAATGTCAGATATATGCCCCACTTATTCATAGCCCCCCTGAAGAACTAGTGTCTGTATACAGCCCGTGGCCATTTGCTAAGTGGGGGATCGATTTGATTGGCCCATTTCCTACAGGCACGTCGGGGGTGAAGTTCGCTGTGGTCGTTGTTGACTATTACACTAAATGGGCAGAAGTTGAAGCCATCGTAAAGGCCACCGAGTAAAGAATGTGGAATTTTGTTTGGAAAAATATCATTTGTCGGTTTGGGCTTCCTCAGTCATTAGTGACGGATAACGGAAAACAGTTCGATGGAAGTGAGTTTCGACAGAATTGTGCTCGTTAGGGAATAAAGAAACATTATTCTACTCCATATTATCCCCAGTCAAACGGACAGGTCGAAGCTGTTAATTAAATCATCAAGCATACCCTTAAGGCTAAACTTGATAATTCCAAGAGGGGGGGATAGGCTGAAGAGTTGCCATAAATCTTGTGGGCATATCGTACTACCTTCAGAACATCAACGACAGAAACCCCCTTTGCCATGGCATTCGGCACGGAGGTTGTTATCCCAGCAGAGGTGGAAATTCTGAGCCACCGGACTATGTGCTTCGGCGAACACAACGATCAGGCACTTGCTTTAAGTACGGATATATTGGAGGAAAAGCTATTAGAGGCCGATTTCAATTATGCTATATACAAGCAAAGGTCGGAGAAATTTTATAATTCCAGGGTTCGTACTCACAGGTTTAAAATTGGCGAGCTCGTTTTAAGGCGAGCGATGGGGATATCATGTGGTGTGTTCGGCCGAGCATGGGAAGGACCATTCCGGGTGTCGGAGAGTTTATCGAATGGGGCATATGATTTGGAAGATCTGAATGGAGTCCCATTGTCCTATTTGTGGAACGCGTCAAATTTGAAAAAATATTATCAGTAAGAGGCTAGAAGGTGAGCTTGTGTTCGTCTGCAATCAAAGATAAGCTGCGCGGCCAATCGCGTATGCTCGTTTGAGACTAGCACAACAACCAGAAAAGCCGAACATGAGGCACATGATACGGAGATCTGAATCTTATCGAAAGAATGTTTTTTCATTTTTATCAAGGTTAGAGATTACGTGTCAGTTCATGGGAAGAATGAGTGGCAACCAAGTGGGGTACGTGTAATTTTCTTAATCAGAAGTGGCAATAGCCGGAACAAGTGTCAACTTGAGGTCGTAAGTTGATGGGGCCAGCACCAACTAGCTATGCCAGTACTTGCTAGGTATGTTTGTATAAATAGGTATGTCGATAACCAGAGGAGATGTATAAAATATATATATATATATATATATATATATATATATATAAAGAAGAGAGGTTTTCTATGATATGCTGAAGGAATTTTTTTTTGATGAAGTTGACTGGTTTGTTATGCCTCCAAACATAATTCATAACGTCGAAGTCAGTAGTTCCCACGCTGACTCAGTCAGATGCTTTGGCGTTTGCTCTTGCACGAGCTGGAAACCTCGCATCTCAGCAGCGAAGCAGAGTACTTTGGTATCGATTTGGAAAAGCCAATCCGAATCGGGAGAAGTATTCTTTTCGAGGCTGATAGCGTACTCCGCGAGCACGCCTGGGTGCTCGCGACGAACACGAATAGCTCGACAGAGTTATGGTTACCACATCACATTCTTTACTGTTTATGCAGTAGTAAATCACTAGTCCCCTTCGCATCCCAAAAATCTCCTCCGTGGGGGTGGGATGTCGAGGCACGCGCACGAGGCGACGCGCGGACGCTGATGCTCAGGCATCCGCGTATGGCCCGGACAAGTAATCGGATGCGCGAAGGGGATATAATTGTGCGAGGAGAGGCATATGCCCGCACCAGGTATATCTTGCTCGCCATATGCTCATGACTACAGCAGCTCGCATAATCAAACTTGCCCGGGAGGGGCAAACCCTGATGCTGCTGCTGCTGCTCTTGAACATGTTATTTGAAGAAGGGGAGACAAAGAGCTGACCCGCCTCAAAATTATCAACATCAGAAGCTCGGACGAGATATCGGCAGCTCATGTTCGCCCCAACTCAAAACCAAGGTTTTGAATCGAACAAAACAATTACTAAGCAGACAATGATTGTGATAGTCTGAAATTTATAGCCATGTGTAATTGAGATAGTCTTCTCTAAATGTAAAAAGTTGTAATAGTATAGCAACGTGTTGTAAAACATTTTGTTTGTTAAGTCTTTCTAGTTCAGCCTACAAATGGTCGCACCTAAGCCGGAAGACCCGAACAAAGACGAACGAGCAGAGCCTTATGTTCACCTGACAAAACAAATCGTACTTACAGATGCCCACAACAAAGCGAGCAATGGGTACGGGGTCGCAGCTAAATAAGACGACCCAAGCAGAATAGTGATTTCGGCTAACATAAGACATAAGACGATCACGAAAGAAAAAGGGGGTTACACATAAGTTAACCAATCTGGTTGCAGCTAAATAAGACAACCAATCTGATTGCAGCAAAATAAGACAATAAAAAAACCAGAGCAGTCAGGAAAGAGCATAGGCATTTATCATGTTCGAACATCAGAAGCCAAAGGGCATGAACTACGAAGCAAAGCAAACATTGTCCATAAAATGGCAAAACCAGCCATTCACAGTCAACACAAAAGAAATTGTCCAACTGTAGCAAGTACAACAAAAACAACAAGTTGTTTAAAAGTAGAAGCCAAAAATTACACAGAGAAGAAGCTAAGGAAAGAATTCATTGTTCGGAGTTGGTGGAAGAGATTGGTCGAGCATTTCCTGTCTCGCTTGCTCATCAGCATCAGGAGCAACTCTTGATTCATTCGGCTCAGCAACCATCGCATTCTGCTCGCCCTGCACTTGACCGCCATGCTCGCTCTGAACTCTGCCTCCTTGTTCGTCCTGGACTTGATCATTTTCCTGCTCAACCCTGCCCGCCCTGATGAGGTTCATCTGTAGCATGTCCTACAGTGGCATCACCTTGATCCTCTTCTTCATCAGACACAGGGTCCTCAATCTCAATCCCAGATGGAAGCTTTGAAAAGTCGCAGAGGTCTTGCAGGTCGCTTAATGGCAAGTTGCGATCAGGAGGATTGTCGACCATGTATTTCTCAAAGGCCATTTTTAGGGGGGCAATCTGCTCAGAAGAAAGAGTTTGCCTGGTTGCACGGAGGGCGTCTACAAAGGCACAGATATAAGAGTAGTTGGATATCGAGTCAACATACTCTGTGGTGTGCATTTTTTAGTTCTCCAGGCCTAAGCGAGTGTTGCTCTCTTCGGCAGTAAGAAGTTGTTGAGAGAGCAGGACTTTCTCACCTTCCAATACCTCATTGTCGGTTTTAAGCTTCCGAATTTCAATAGCTTGCTGTGCTTGGTTTTCTTTCATTCTCCGAAGCTCCTCCCATTCTTGATGCAATACTTCTCGGGCTTGGAGTAATTCCTCCCTGACTAGTCGTGTTTCTTCTTCTCTCCAACGAATCTCCCCTTGAGCTGAATTTATTTCTTCCCGGGCCTTGTTCAACTCCTCCATCTTCTCCCTGAAACTAGCAAAGGAGCAAAGATATGGAATTGGAAGGCTAAATAGGACGAGAAAGCACTCTCCAAAAGCACAAGTGATCGACCATGGTGAATTAGGCCTAGTCGCATTTTCTCCATTGTTGATGGGTCGTTAATTGCTTCTTCCAGATCAGTCGTCCAGGACCGAATGGGGGTCTCACAGGCTTTCTGCACATGCTCGGGTAGTTCGGGGATATTGCTCACGGTGGGAGAGCAAAAGTAATCCCTCAAGTCTGGTAGTAGACGAGTCCTCTGAGCAATGAACCTGTCAAACATTCTAGTATTAGACGAGCAAAATGACCGGAGCGAACACAATATACGAAACGATAAATGCGAACGGAGCTACCTGTTCGCCCGAATGGGATCCCATCCTAAGTAAGATCTGTCGTTAGGATCCCGGACTCGAGAACTAGAAGGGGCTCCTGGATCAGTAAACTGCGGTGGGGGTATAGTTATGCTCGTCTCGACCGTGTCAGCCTGCTCGATGGGAGAAATTGATGGGGGAATAGTTGTGTTCGGATCCAAGGATGGTTCTTGAGTAACAGTAATGGACGTGCTCGCTTGGAGAGGAATAGTCTGCTCTCCTGCTTGTCTCCTAGTCCGTTTTGGCGAAGGGGCTTGTGCACTCGGTCCTTGGTCACCTGATCGGGTAGTCCGTTTTTTCTTACTTGGCTCACTGTGGGAAGCTTTATGTGCTTCTCGTTCGGCTTGAATCCTGGCCATTTCACTAGGTTTTCTCTTTCGAGCCATCTCGGTGTGCTCGGCTGTGCTTACAGCAATAGTAACGGCGGGGAGAGCTGTGAAAAGAAAGAGTCTATCTGGGAATAGGGTATAAAAGGCATAATATATGATCAAATAAGAAAGCTCGTTTATACCAGTCGGGTTAAGGGCAACCAAATGATGAGGGGGTACGTACAATCCTCCTTTCTTCCTTTGTTCTGCAGTATTCAATGTTCTTACTTAGCGTTCGGAATAAGGCTCGAGATCGATATGCCAAATACTGCTGAAGTATCCATCTTTTGTTTCTTTATCAGTTGTTGCTTGGAGTCCTGAGATAGAGGAAATAAGTTAAAATTAGTCCCCTGAGGAAAGCAAAGCAATAGATTACTTACTCCGACAAATTCCGAAATCAGTGGGAATGTCTAGACGAGCATTTGGTTCACATCCTGAGGCAGGATTTTTCCAATCACCCCCGACGAACCAAATTTTTTTTTCCAATCCTTGATCTTATTGGGCACACCCTCGACCGTTGGGGTTATACTGAAAAATATGTTTTTACTTTGTATAACCAAACTGAATTTCTTATTTATTTTACTGAAATAAATTATTTATCACATGTTGCATTAAATATGAATGAATGTAATATATATTTACTGCATACCCGTTCGATAAAGTCAGTACGTGTTATGTTGTAGTTAATTTGGTAATACCAGATCACAAAAGATCAAATTAACAGTTCCTCGTGACTAAGTACAAATTCACAACCCAGATGAAAATGAACAACCCATCATGAAAGGTTGAAGTGTAAGGCTCACATTGGCTTGTCTTGACCAAGGGATTACACTAGTGCATCCTGATGCACTGAAAAGGAGCTACAGGATGATAAATTCTTTGGTACTGAATATACAAGAATTAGACCTCAGTGGTGCGTTATTTCTTAATCTCTGTTCCTTAAATAGGATCGTGTGAAATTAATAACTATTGCTTTGACTTATGATGGGAAGAGAATCAATGTGATTCGATACCTTGTATCTTGGGCAATATTATTAGTTACATGACGATTGCTAAGATTTAATACGGAGAATCGCGTGCAAGTACAGTTTGCTTGATTTGTCCCCTTGGTGGGCTCAGAATCTTTATCATACCAAATCTTGCAAGTGGAAATTTATATCCGGTATGGATAATAATGTTGAGATGTCTTTACTCCAAGGACAAAGATAATAATTAATATAAAGTCTGTGTAGTGACTTAATTAATTAGTGGACTAAGATAATCTTAAACGCGGGAAATAATGACCGGGAGCCATATTATTGTGAAGTCGTAATGTGGGTTAAGATGGATAGTTCAATATTAATTTTATAGTGGAGTAAATTAATATTAATGAGCTTGAATAATATTTTGGAAAAATATTAAAGTTTCATAGCCCATTGGAGGTCCAATCTTAATTCTCCTAAAGGCCCCTCAAATAGCCCAAACTAAAGTCCAATCAATGAAAAGGAGAAGAAAATATTTTGGCCCATTTTTTCTAATTATTTTCGAAAATAATAGATGGAAGAGAGAAAAGATTTTTTCTTGATTTTCTTGGGAAAATCTTGTGGAATAAGTATTCTTGAGATACAAGTTTATCCCATAAGTTCAAGAAAGGGAAAAGATCTTATTTCTTCCCTACTTATGTGAGATTTTCGAAAATATCTATAATATAAGGAGGTGGGATATTTTAATTATGGAGAAAAGAATATATTGGATATATTCAAGATTTCTTGGAGATCAAGAAAAAGATTTTCCCATCTTATTCCTAGGGCTAAATTTCGACCACCTCATATATTATAAATAGGGGATGAATTTTTCATCCCCAAGTGCAATTCCATGTGTTGGAAAAATTAGAAATCCACAAAGGTGGTGGCCAAATATTTTATTTTCTCTTTTAGTTTAAAATCGTTCGTTGATAATCCTCCCACCGAATTACGTTCGTGGACGTGGGACATATTTGAGAAGGCACTTTGGGTTGATCCAACGTCTCAGCGGTTGTCTCTAAGAGAGGTTAGTATTTTCGTAATTCCTAGATTCCGCATGCTTAGGTTTTATGTGAAATACGTGTACGCATGATGTTTATTCGTTCATTAATTATTATGTTGAATTGAATTAGGATTAATTCATGTTAGTAATTAATTGATTAATTTAAATATGTATTTAAATTCAACTCGAATAAATCCGGGCACCCTTAATTTCCCAACAACTGGTATCAGAGCCTCGGTTTCGAGCTCTGTATTTAAATTGTTATTTAAATTATGTTGTCCATTAAATTTTATTGAAAATTGGATAGTAGAATTGTTAGATCTGTTTTGCAGGTATCCAATTGTCATGGTATTTAATGTGTTTATTTATTTCATGTGTATGAATGGTTTTAATTCGACTCGTTCGAATTTGTTTTTCTCGTTAGAAAATCCACGAGTAGATTAGGCTATTTGATTTGTTCAATGTAATAGACTAGTCTAGATTTAAGTTGTATTTATTTTTCTTTAAATAAATTGTAACCTGATCGAAGACGGAGAAGAGAAATTAAAACGGACCCGGGAATCTGTGGGTGACGTCTTGATCGGCGAAACGTGCAAGAGAGGCACGCTGCCTACGACGTGGACATCGCCAGCGACACGGCGGGCATGGTGCTGGCGCCAAGCCGGGTTGGTTCGACGCCTTTGGGCAGCGATGGGCCCGGCGGCACTTGAGTCGCAGCGAAGGGGAGAGAGAAAAAAGGTGAGGCTTGGGGAAGTCTTGTGGCGCGTCTTGATTACTGTCTCGGTCGCTCGCCGAAAAGCGAAGTCTGGGCGATGCTCGCCGACGCCGCCGAAACACCGCATTTGAAGCGTCTTGGCGTTAGTGCCTAAGCGCCGCGGGCGTGGTCGCTTCGACCAGGGGCGCCGGATCTTGGTGCATCTGGTGCGAAAGCTACTTGGCGTGGCGTTTCGAGATGAAGTTTTTTTCGAGACGAACGAGTGAGAGAAATTCAAGATGGCGTTTCTTCAAAATCAAGCCAAGAAAAATCAAACCATGATAATTGGATAATTTGTGCACAATATGTTTATTTTTCTGCTTTGCTTGATTTATTGTTGTATTTTCTTATACTTTATTTAATTTGTTTAAATGTGTTTGCATGAGGATTGCCCAACGAAAAATCTCAAACTCAAAAATTACTAAGTATGTTTTAATAATTAATTTGATTATGAATCGAATTAATTTTGACCTCCATGATTTATTTATTTGTGAATTCTTTTGGAGAAATTCCCCTAAGGGACGGCCAAAAGATGGCTTTCACATGAATAAATTCTCAAAAGGATGATTGTGAATTATTATTAGTGGCGACGATGACCCTCCCAAGAGGCTCGATCAAAACAAAGTAGTAATTTTGTATTTAATCATGGTAATTACTTAGGTATAAAATTGATATGTATATACTTCGCCGAAGTCCCTGTCAATTTTATATTGGTCAAGTGGGAGCCAACTATTAATTTTTTAAATTAAAGGTTTGTAACTGTTCTTGTTTGTAACCTGCTTGAATGTGATTTAAATGATGACCCTCCCAAGAGTCTCATTTAAAACTGTTTTGAGATGTTGGCTGATGCATGTTCATATTTTTTTGAGATTTCAATATGAATCATGTGATCGAATTATGTGATTTTCTTTGTGTTGATCCGGACATTAACACAAGATGTATGTTTATTTTCAGTATCATCATGTCGCAACCTTTTAATCCACTCTTCAATATACTGAAAGACAATTTTCTTACTGGAGAAAACTTTGTTGATTGGTATCGAAAACTTACTATTGTCCTCACTGCACAACACCATAACTGGGTCCTTACCACACCCAAACCAGAAAAGCCGACTGATGAGTCTAGTAAAATGGAAAGAAAGAGTATGCTGACTGGGAGCGTTCCAACGAAATGGCAAAGTGTACCATCTTGGCTTCTATGTCAGATGTGTTGCAACACCAACACCAAAATGTTGAAATTGCTACAGACATCTTGGTCAATCTTAAAGCGATGTTCCAACATCAGAACCGTGTGGCTCGCCAGATCGCCATGAGAGACATGCTCTTAATGAAAATGGTGGAGGGAACACCCGTAAGGGAACACGTTCTCCAGATGATGGCTCACCTTAACAAACTTGAGGTACTTGGCGCTGAATATGACATCGAGACCCAGATCGATTTCATACTCCATTCCCTGCCCAAAAGCTTCGAGCAGTTCATCTCAATTACCAAATGAACAATCAAAAGTTTTCCCTGCCTGATCTGCTACAAGCTTTAGTTTCGGCTGAAGGAATATTGGGAGAGAGCAGCCAAGCCTTAGCGACAGCCGGTCCATCTTCCTCTTCTAGAGCAAAGGGAGGTAAGAAGAAAATAAGGACCAAAAGTGAAGCTAACTCAAGTGTTGCCAAGGGCAAAGGAAAGGTGAAGAGGGAGGGTGGAGTAAAGAAATCGGCCAAGGGAAAGTGTTTTAACTGGGGTGAAAAAGGACATTGGAGGTCAGCCTGTTCCAAACCCAAAAGGAATGGAAAGAAAGGTAATTCTCTCGCACTAGTTGTTAAAACTTGTTTAGCGACGTATGCTACCCATTCGTGGGTAGTGGATACGGGATCCACTGATCATGTTTGTTTCACTTTACAGGGGTTCAAGCGGACCCGACAACTTAGTGGAAGAAAGATCCTCGTCACGCTGGGCGATGATACGAGAGTGGCAGCTGAAGTAGTGGGAGACGTGCACCTGTCTTTTGAAGACAAGAGTTTAATTTTAAGAGATGTTCTTTATGTTACTGTTTTTCGTAAAAACCTTATTTCAGTTTCAAAACTATTTGTCGATGGATATTCTATTCGTTTTAATGAGCATGTTACTGTTTTTCGTAACGATGTGGTTATCTATCATGGAACATTACGGAACAATCTCTACATGATTAACTGTGCACATCACACACACAATGCATCCTATAACTCATCTACTATTTCGAGCAAAAGGAAACGTTCGACCAATGTGAACGAGACACTTCTTTGGCACCTAAGATTAGGTCATATTAATCCAAAAAGGATCCAAAGGTTGGTGCAAGATAGTTCATTGGAGTCTTTCCTGGTTGAACCATTTCCAACTTGCGAATCATGTTTGGAGGGTAAAATGACCAAGAGGGCATTTGGAGCCAAGAGGCTTAGAGCTAAAGAAGTGTTGGAGATCGTCCACACCGATGTATGTGGTCCAATGCAAATCAAAGCAAGAGGCGGCTACGAGTATTTCGTTACATTTATCGATGATTACTCGCGCTATGGATACATTTTCCTAATGAAGCATAAATCTGAGACCTTTGATAAATTCAAAGAATTTAAGGCTCAAGCAGAGAATCATAAGGAAATACGTATTAAGTTTCTACGATCCGATCGTGGAGCGAATACCTCAGCGATGAATTCTTGAACTACTTATCGGAAGAATGGATTGTATCTCAGTTGACTGCACCCGGTACCTCTCAACAAAACGGGGTTGCAGAACGAAAAAACATAACGCTTCTAGAAATGGTAAGATCAATGATGAGTTATGCCGATTTACCAAAATCGTTTTGGGGTTACGCCTTGCAAACAACGGCTTATATTCTGAACTTAATGTCATCCAAATCGGTTCCAAACACCCCTAGGGAGTTGTGGACGGGGCGAAAGCCCAGCTTAGGACACATGAGGATCTGGGGGTGTCCGAGATCGTGTTGGATTGGATAAAGCGGGAAATTGGATTCACGTTTGGAATTAAGGTTGTTTATAGGATACCCGAAGGAGCGAAGGATCGTGTTCTATGGTCCGAAGATCAAAAGGTAAATGTCGATGACGACTTTAGATTTTTGGAAGAAGACTATATGAACGATAAAAAGCCTAGAAGCGAGATTACCTTGGAAGAACTTAAGGGGCCAATTCCGTTGCCAACTGTACAAGAAGACATACCACGTGTCACGCCTACACAATCGGAACCTCGTCGTAGTGGGAGGGTTGTCCGGCAACCCGAGAGATTCTTAGGGATCGAAGAGTCCTCAGACTTGATCTCGGGAGAAGAATCAGATCCATGGTTCTACAACGAGGCGATCAAAGACAAGGATGCAACATCTTGGCAAACAACAATGGAAGTCGAGATGGGTTCAATGGATTACAATAAAGTGTGGGAGCTAGTCGAACCACTTAATGGGGTAAAACTCATTGGATGCAAGTGGGTATACAAGAGAAAAAGGGGACCGGACGGGAAGGTTGAAACCTTTAAAGCGAGACTCGTGGCGAAAGGGTACACTCAGAAAGAAGGGATCGACTATGAGGAAACCTTTTCACCCGTAGCCATGCTCAAGTCCATCTGAATTCTCTTGTCGATTGTTGTGCATCAAGATTTTGAGATCTGACAAATGGATGTCAAGCCAGCTATCCTCAACGGAAGTCTTGACGAAGAAATCTATATGCAACAACCCGAGCTTTATTGAAAAAGGCCAAGGGCATCTGGTGTGCAAGCTAAAGAAGTCCATTTATGGGCTAAAGCAGGCATCCCGTGCTTGGAATCAGTGTTTTGATCAAGTCATAAAATCCTACGGTTTTGATCAAACAGTTTCGAAAGTTGTGTGTATAAAAAGTGTGACGGAACTGCCTTGTTATTCTTGGTACTATACGTAGACGACATACTGCTCATCGGGAACGATGTAAAGATGTTGTCAGACATAAGGGCATGGCTGTCAAAACAGTTTGATATGAAGGACTTGAGAGAAGTCGGTCACGTCCTAGGGATTAAGATCACTCGAGATCACAAGAAAAAGATGATCGGGCTTTCGCAAGCTTCATACATAGATATCGTTTTGAAGCGATTCAGCATTAAAGATTCCAAGAAAGACTTTGTACCTTTCAAGCATGGAATTCATCTATCCAATGAAATGTGTCCCAAGACACAAAAGGAAATAGATGACATGAAGGGCATCCCTTATGCTTCGGCTGTGGGAAGCCTCATGTACGCGATTCTGTGCACGAGACCGGATATCTGCTTCGTCGTAGGAATGGTTGCAAGATATCAAAGTAACCAAGGGGAAAGAGCATTGATTGCGGTTAAGAACATTCGAAGTATCTGAAAGAGGACGGGACATAATGTTGGTTTATCAATCGGACGATCTAATCCCCATCGGTTATACGGACTCGATTTCTAATCGGACATAGACTCAAAAAGTCAACCTCGGGTAGTGTGTTTTTGCATGGGGAGAAGCATAGCGTGGAGAAGCGTTATGCGAAATGCATCGCCGATTCTACCATGGAAGCGAATATGTAGGCTAACAGTGAGCAAAATGAAAAGAAGTTGTTTCGCTCAAGAACTTCCCTAGTGGACTTGGGCGTCGTTAAATTTGCCCAAAGACGATCACGATCACGGTTTCTTGTGATAACGCGGAAGCGATTGCAAATTCTAAGGAACTGAGAGCCCACAAGGCCAGCAAACACATATAAAGAAAATACCATCTTATACGAGAAATCGTTAAGAGATGAGATATAGAGGTGACAAAGATTGCGTCTGAAGACAACCTAGCAGATCCATTCACAAAGGGTCTGCCTCAGAGTACATTCGAGAGATATCACTACAGGAAATTCGAGAAATCGCGACGAAAAAATTCGTCACTGAAACATCATTTTTCGTCACAATTGATAATTTGTGACGAATTTTTTTGTGGCATAGATCGTCATTTATTGTGCGTGGTATTATGAAAAATGTGACGTTATATTAATTCATCATGAAAAGGGCATCATTTGGTGACGAAAAAGGTCATTGTCACTATATGTTTCCATCTATTGTGACGCATAAATTATCACTTTAGGCATAAAAAATGCGTCATTTAATATGACGTTTCGTCACTAAAGTTCAATTTTACATAACGATATAAATAATTGTCACAAAAAAAGTTACTTTAGTGACGTTAATTTTGTCACAATTAGTTTGGTTATTTCGTCACATTTTCTATATTCGTCAAGAAAGAGTTGTCATTCGGTGACAAAATGTTGATCGTCGTTATATGTGAACATATAAAATGACGATAAAATTTGTCATTGATTAGTATGATTTAGTGAAAAAAAATTTATTGTCGCAAAATGATGTGGAAATTGTGACAAATTATTTTTGTCACTATAATATATTATTTAGTGACGAAAATAATAATCATCACTAAAAGTTCATATTTGGTGACAATATATTGTTCGTCATACTTCACATTTTTCGTCATGAAAGAATTGCAAAAAATGACGAAAAAAATGATCGTGGTTATATATATAGATATAATGACAACTAAATTTCGTCACAAAAAATTGGACTTTAGTGACAAAATATTCATCGTCGTTAAAAGATGTAAAAATGGTGACAATTTTTTTTTGTCATAAAAAATATTATTCAGTGACGATGATGATAATCGTCACTAAAGAAATTGATATAGTAACAGCATATATCGTCATGATTAGTTAACAAAAGGGTATTAGTCGTGATACTGAAGAGTGTAATTTATACTACAAAAGGGTATTAGTCGTGATAACTAAAGGGTGTGACTTATATTACAAAACACTACATGCATAATAGTGATAGTTTTTTTACATAACAGTGATACTTAAAAAATCGAGTTCACGATAAACTCAAGTTCACACAAATTTCTATCACTAATTAAATAATTTATTAACTACGTAATCATTTTGATTAACACAATAATATCAGAGGTTTTTTATGAAGTTTGCTCGCCTAATCTGATTACTTTTGTTTCCTAAAATGTTTGATTGATTTTAGTCAGTTGATGCATCATTAGAAGAAAACACAAATTGTTGCAAGATCAAATGCTACCCTGAATCCCTGAATATTTAATAGATTCGTGCCTCAATTATGGTGTACTGAGTATTATACAAATTAGTCTGTTCTAACAATAAACATTCTAAATCACAACACTCCATTTTCTAGCTATATCAAATGTGAAAAAAGTAGTGAAGATGTTCCATCCATTCAAAGCTTGTAACTCAAAACTCTGAAGAATTGCACTTGACAATCTCTTTATGAGTATATTTTTGGCAAATTAGTAGAATTCCAAGTACACTCAATTATCATCAGTGCCTTCCTGCTACCAAGCTAACCAACCAATACTTTTGAAAAAGCAATTTGGCGCCTCTAAGTCTCAGCCCTGATTCACCATATCTGCAGGGAGTTCACAGCTTTTCCCTTCAAGCTTATTGAGACGCATCCTCAAATCTTCGATAATATTACTCAAATCAGCAATTTTTACTTCACAGAACATCATCTGCAGTAGAAGACAAAAATAGACCAAGATTTCATCAATGCAGGAAAGCAAACATCAACAAAATCCAAGCAATGCAACAAAATTTCCATCAAAGCAGGAAAGATTAACATTTAACAAGAACAAGACACGGCAAAAGAAAGCCCACTTCTAACTATAACCTAATTAAAGAAACTAAAATCCAAGATTTATTAAATTCCCCCTTCCTAAATGACAAATGTATACAGTTACCAGTAAAAAGTAAAAGAGACCAAGGGCTCTACCAGTAGATTCTAGGTTATAACTATTATTCTCAATGATATTTTAAAGATTATCTTCGAAATATATACATTGCTTATCAGCTTTATAACATTTTGCCCTATGGGATCTGTTGGATTCACCACTTTCATCTAATCAAATCCCTAAATTTCCCAAAACACCCAAATTCAATGTATAATCATAAACATTCAACAGAAACCGCACAAATGCTCTGAAATTGAAAGTGTTGAACATATACCAATGTGTATAAAAGAAAGTAACCAACACTTACATGAACACAAGTATGGATCTTGGACTAGATTGTGAGCAAAAACAAGAATGTGTGACAAAATTGCAGATAATGAGAGAGAAAGTAAGGTTTAGGATTCTATTACCAATGATCTGAAACAGACCCACAATTTCTTTTGGATAAAATGTTGCTCAAGATTGGATGTTGAGGTAAAATTTTGGAGATTGACAGTGTAAGTGTTTGAGTGAAAGATGCCTTTACTGCAAGAACGTGATTTTCTCAAGAAAATCACTCAGAAAAAAAGGAAAATTGTGGATTATATATTTTTAGGTCACTTCACTTCAGGGATGATTGATTCATAAAGAAACATCAATCAATTTAATGAAGTTAACAAAATTCAGAGAATAGTTTTCTAAAGGACTTACAAAACTAATAAAAGCACCACCTATGATGAGCAATTTGAATACTAAGTTCTATATATGTTCTGTTTTTTTTTTATCAGAAAAACAATTTTATTAGAATCGCCAGTAGCAGGACTGGAGTATAAGGCATATCCCAGTCTGCAAGATTACACCAGTACAAACCAAATCAATTATCTTAAACCAGATCTCACAAATAAACGCATGACACCAAACTAATGAAAGAGAAAACTGGCAATGAAAGCTGAATAAGCTACCCAACAGAAATGCAGGTCCTTGGGTTTTGACTCCATATGTTGTAGGAGGTTCTACATATGTTCTAATACAAGTCAACTAAGAGAATTATCCATCCGAGTTGATCACGTATAACCTATAACCCAAATAGCACCTATGATGACAATCCAATACCAAATGAAACCTCTATATCTACTAAGAATTTTGCATTAAACAATAAACATTAGACAAAATTATAAAATTGGCATTGTTTATGTAATTATATTCTTAACATTATGCTAAAAAGTATATACATACACAGCTTCTATATAAATCACCTAAGATCACATAAAATCAATTGTTATATTAACAGCTTTTACAAGGAAAAATAAGAATTTAAATGAAGAGAGGCATACCTATTGATGCTTGCTCGATTTCTGGAGGCTCACGAATCCAAACTTCAAGAACCAATTGATAGAAGAACCAATTACAACAGCTCTATAGAACTACACCATATCAAAGCACAATCTGCATAGGCTCCTCGCGAGAAGCAGAAAAAGGTAAACTGTGGTCAAGAGGAAGTTCAATTATCTAAGTATAAAACAATGAAACATGTTATCGTTAATATTTAGATATAGCATATGTCTTTTAATATTATTTCAAAGTCTTGTTAAGTCTTAGCATTTCCCTTTATAATCTAGTTTTCTGTACAAAAGGATCTAAAGATCTCGCATTTGACAGTTAGAAGGCAAGACAAATTTGTCAACATAAATTGTTAAATTCACTTGGATCAAACACAAAATGTAGCTAAAATGAGCATTCAAAGCTGGGTCTCATAATTTTCAAATGCCCGAACAAACCTCAGTGGGTAAATTGAGAGACAACCTATTAAACAAAGCCTCATGTATAAAGATGAGAGAATCAAAGAAAAAACCACCCTCTCACACTAATTACATTACGCTGAATGGCTAAGAACTATACCATGAACCAATGCCTGCTTAAAGCACCCAATTGACAGATATTCATCCATTCATCACATAAATATCAGAAAAGTCATATCATCACATTAGTATGCAGCAGTAAGAAAGAGAAATCCTTCATCCAGCATTTTCCTTTTAAACGTCAAACTTCACAAATTTCCAACATAAACAGAGCCCATCAATGAACATGTAGGAAGGGCTAAAATCCTGGACAACATTATCATAACTCTACATTAATAGCAGAAAAAAAGAATATGCCGATTATCAAAATCTTAACTAACACCAAAAGTGGTAGGCATTCAAGGCCAAGTTTAGCAGTCTATAAAAGTGCAGAGACGCATGTAGAACGGGGCCTATTGTATTTGGAGATAATCATATGTAAACATCATCTTAGAGAATCAACTGAGATGAGAAAACACAACACAACAGATATATAATTACGAAAAAATTGTTCATAGAAAATTAACCAATTGAAGAGAGATGTACATATTGGCCGTGTTTACTCTGGAAGAAACTCATGATTCTTGACTCACAATCCAAACTTCAAGAACGAATTGAGAGAGAAGAACCAATTGAAAATATCCGTACAATAGGGATTTTGGACAGTTGTGGTATAGGATTGGCGGTAAATTCTGGTGAAACGCAGGTTCAACGCCAGAATTTGGTGAAACGCAGGCTTGGTAGGGATCGATTGTGCCAAAGGAAGAAACCAATTTGGGTATTTTTTTTTAGTAGGTCTAGTGTGCAAATTTGTATAGATGGAAATCTATAAAATTGTCCTAAATTAACCAACTACACCCTAAACACTAAATAATTAACCCTAAATTATGACATATTTGAGCTGGGTGAACCATGAACTAGTCGGGTCGAGTGAACCATGAACCACTCAATTTTGTATTATATTCATCAATTATAGAATTTTGTTGAAAATTAAAATTTTTGTATCTATACAAATTTGCATACCAGACTTTGTCTTTTTTTTTTATTAACGCCAAAATTGGGAGAAGTAATTTAGCGTTCTATTTTGTTTGATTAATCGCAGCGTGGGAGAATAACTTAGAATTCTATTTTATTATATATTTTTTAAAGAAAATCTCAGAATAAAAATCAATATAATTTTGTGTTCAATAAACTGTTTTTGTCTTGCTTAGTTGAGGATATACAAGTTATTTGTTGGAAAGGTCACAGGTTCAATTCCCATTGATGTATTTATTTTTTATATTGAAAAATTGATTCAAATATTTTTATTAAAATACCTAAGACATAATGTAGTGTTTGGTCAAGTGGTGTAGTTATCCTCTTAAGGTAAAAGGGTCCCATGTTCGAACCCTAATGGATGAAAAATTATATTTTTCGATTTTATTCAATATAATTTATAGTTTATACGGAAAAATTAATTAATGGCAAAAAGATAATAAATAATAAATATCAAAATAAAATAAAAGGTTATCTAGCTTATTTGATGGCTACTTGTCAAGTTTAATTAAAAAGGTTTTGTGTTCGAACCTTAATACATAAATTTTTTTAATAAATTTTATATTTGCAATTTTATTTAATAAAATCTATATTTTATATGGAAAAATTTATTAATCGTCACCATATATACATATTAGTGACGAAATACTATGTCACTAATTACTATGAACAATTAATGACGAAACATAAAACCGACACGAAAATTTTATATTATATGACCAATATTGATCGTCACTAATTTTGTGTGAAGATCGTCACCGAATAATATTGTGACGAAATAAGCGCGTCATTAAAAAATGATTATTAATCGTCACTATATATGAATATTGGTGACGAAAGAATATGTCACTAATTACTATGAACAATTAACGATGAAACATAAAATTGTCATGAAAATTTTATATTATATGACCAATATTTATCGTCACTAATTAAAATGAAGATCGTCACCGAATAATATTGTGACGAAATAAGTGCATCATTAAAAAATGATTATTAATCGTCACTATATATAAATATTGGTGACGAAAGAATACATCACTAATTACTATGAATAATTAACGACGAAACATAAAATTATCATGAAAATTTTATATTATATGACCAATATTTATCGTCACTAATTAAAATGAAGATCGTCACCGAATAATATTGTGACGAAATAAGTGTGTCATTAAAAATGATTATTAATCGTCACTATATATCAATATTGGTGACGAAAAAATATGTCACTAATTACTATGAACAATTAGCGACAAAACGTAAAAATTGTCATGAAAATTTATATTATATGACGACTATGATCGCACTAATTACAATGACGATCGTCACCAAATAAAATTGTGACGAATTAAGTGCGTCACCAATTCTTTTGAATAATTAATGACAAAACATATAGTTGTCACAAAAAAAAATCATGATGTTGAATATCGTCACTAAATATTATGAATATCGTCACCAAAGTTTATTGTGACGAATATCTTGTTTTTGTCATGAAAATTATGAATTAGTAACGAAAATAAACATCAGTGGTGACAAAAAAAAAATTTGTCACGAATTCTCACTTTTTAGTGACGAAAATTAAATTTGTCACCTTTAGGTAACATATTGTGACGAAATTTGTGTCGTCACACAAAATTTCGTCACGTAATGTGTGATTTCCTGTAGTGTATGTGGAAGGAATGAGTGTCAAGAGCATTGTCAATCTGCTTTGAGTATAAGTGGGAGAAATATTATTAGGTTCATGTAGGGTGACATTAGATGTCACATAGAACACGAGACATGCTGTAGTATACTTAAAAGCAGACTTTGATTATAAGTGGGAGATTGTTGGGGTTATACTGAAAAGTATGCTTTTACTTTGTATAACCAAACTGAATTTTTTATTTATTTTACTGAAATAAATTATTTATCACATGTTGCATTAAATATGAATGAATGTTATATATATTTACTGCATACCCGTTCGATAAAGTCAGCACGTGTTACGTTGTAGTTAATTTGGTGATACCAGATCACAGAAGATCAAATTAACAGTTCCTCGCGATTAAGTATAAATTCACAAACCAGATGGAAATGAACAATCCATCATGAAAGGTTGGAGTGTAAGACTCAGATTGGTTTGTGTTGACCAAGGGATTACACTAGTGCATCCTGATGCACTGAAAAGGACCTATAGGAGGATAAATTTTTCAGTACTGAATATACAAGAATTAGACCTCAGTTGTGCGTTATTTCTTAATCTCCGTTCCTTAAATAGGATCGTGTGAAATTAATAACTATTACTTTAACTTATGATGGGAAGAGAATCAATGTGATTCGATACCTTGTATCTTGGGCAATATTATTAGTTACATGACGAATGCTAAGATTTAATACGGAGAATCGCGTGCAAGTACGGCTTGCTTGATTTGTCCCCTTGGTGGGCTCAGAATCTTTATCATACCAAATCTTGCAAGTGGAAATTTATTTCCGGTATGGATAATAATGTTGAGTTGTCTTTACTCCAAGGACAAAGATATTAATTAATATAAAGTCTGTGCAGTGACTTAATTAATTAGTGGACTAAGATAATCTTAAACGCGGGAAATAATGATCGGGAGCCATATTATTGTGAAGTCGTAATGTGGGTTAAGATGGATAGTTCAATATTAATTTTATAGTGGAGTAAAATAATAATAATGGACTTGAATAATATTTTGGCTAAATATTAAAGCTTCATAGCCCATTGGAGGTTCAATCTTAATTATCCTAAAAGCCCCTCAAATAGCCCAAATTAAAGTCCAATTAATGAAAAGGAGAAGAGAAAATGAATAAAAATAAATATATGAAAATAGATGAGAGAGAGAAAATATTTTTTCTTGATTTTCTTGGAAAAATCTTGTGGAATAAGTATTCTTGAGATACAAGTTTATCCCATAACTTCAAGAAAGGAAAAAGATCTTATTTCTTCCCTCAATTGATGGTCCCGGTGGGAAAACCCATTTTGCGCGTGCGGAAGCAAACATTTCGTGAGATGCATATAAAACAGGGGTGAGGGCAGAGTGATTCCATTTTTTTGCGCTTTTAAGAACAATGTGTGTTTTGCTTAATAATCAAATGCATATGGCAAGTAAGAACATAAAGCAGTAAAGAACACACGATTTTATAGTGGTTCGGAGTCCAACTCCTACATCCACTCTTCCCTATCATCAGGGGCACCTACTTAACCAACTGGACTTAGTTTAATGTGTTAGTCCAACACCCAACAGATATTTACCGAGTTCACACTCAAACGGGACTTATCACCCTCACGGGATTGCCTACCCTCCCTTTCGGGATTGCTAGATATTTACCGAGTTCACACTCACCTACAAACTTAACCGACTGATTTGGGTAAGGTTTGTTTGGTTTCCAACTAGGTTGAGATTTTCCCTTACATTTGTTTAGCCTCAATGCTAAGGATGGGAAAATCTCTCTAAGCTTAGGATATGGCATTTATGCTTAGATCTAGGGTAGAACACTTTTGGATATATGTGTGTATTTCTTGCTCTGTGTTCTATGGTGGAGATGTTAGATGATTTGGCTCTGTAGCTTCAATGGTGTTTTTCACACACTTCCTCACATTTCCACACAAATAATGAAGGAAGAACTTGTATTTATAGTGTGGATTTGAATGTTACCGTTGGATGGAGTCACATTCAAATCCATACTATTCTGTAACTTTCTTTGACTTTTTCGGTGGTTGTCTTCCTCTCATTGGTCCACGTCAATTTGAAACTTTTTATATTCTTGAGGATTATCGATCCTCGGCTTCTTCAAACTCGGGCTTCCTTGGACTCGGGATTCTTGATTGGCGGACTTCTCTTGGCGGACTTTGTCGTCAGGCATCTTGACACTCGGTGGCCTGAGTTCAGTTCTTCTGTCTTCAGACAATCTGACCCTCAGGTCACTAGCACTCAGGCTAACTGATCATCAGTAGCGTTCTGATTCTCAGTGAATATGACTTCAGATGACTTCTCTTCTGATGACTTCTTTCTGATCTGGTATGCAGATTTACGGTTTCGATATCGATTTCTTCTACTTTGATCGATCGGCTCACATGATCGGATCGATTATAGCATCAGTCGACATATCGGTTTATCTGCATCAGATTAGTACATCAGGTTAGCATATCAGTTTAGCACATCTGATCTCAATCACGTCTGATTTTGATCATCTGCTCATCTTCATATCTGATCTAGATCACGTCTGATATCGATCGATCTCATCTGCTCCTCTTATGATCTGCAACCTTCTCTTCTGATCTTCTGGTCGGTTTCTTTTCGATCGGCTTATGCGCTCTTCTGATCGCTGGTATGTTCCGATCATCGATCATGTACGTTCTTCGATCATCGATCGATCGGTCCTATTCTGGTCATCGATCGGGTCATCGATCTTCGATCACCGGCTTAGCTTTTCTTCTCTCCGATTTTGCTCACTCATCGGTTAACTTTCGGAACTCATCCTACTCATCCGATCTCGATCGGCCTACTTTCTTGACCTCGTCGATCTCGATCATCTTAAATGCGATTTCATGAGTTCCCCCTCAATTTGTTCTCTCGTTCCCCCTCAACTTGTTATCTGTAGATTAGCTTCAAAAATACAAGTTGATAATGTTTTGGCATAATTAATCAAAACTAAAATATCCCAACACTTCCCTACTTATGTGAGATTTTCGAAAATATCTATAATATAAGAAGGTGAGATATTTTGTGGAATATTTTAATTATGGAGAAAAGAATATATTGGATATATTTAAGATTTCTTGGAGATCAAGAAAAAGATTTTCCCATCTTATTCCTAGGGCTAAATTTCGACCACCTCATATATTATAAATAGGGGATGAATTTTTCATTCTCAAGTGCAATTCCATGTGTTGGAAAAATTAGAAATCCACAAAGGTGGTGGCCAAATATTTTATTTTCTCTTTTAGTTTAAAATCGTTCGTTGATAATCCTCCCACCGGATTACGTTCGTGGACGTGGGACATATTTGAGAAGGCACTTTGGGTTGATCCAACGTCTCAGCGGTTGTCTCTACGAGAAGTTAGTATTTACGTAATTACTAGATTCCGCATGCTTAGGTTTTACGTGAAATACGTGTACACATGATGTTTATTCGTTCATTAATTATTATGTTGAATTGAATTAGGATTAATTCATGTTAGTAATTAATTGATTAATTTAAATATGTATTTAAATTCAACTCGAATAGATCCAGGCACCCTTAATTTCCCAACATCGACGACTTTACACTTTGTGTTAGCTTGCATGAACAACCATCTATGTTCGCCTTTGGGTAGAGATAAATGGACTAGTCGAGTAAGTTCTGCCGCAGTGGAGTAGTACACAAGTCTCATTTTGCCGAATAGAGTTAGGAAACTCATGATCATGTGCCACCCATTCGGCATCAATTGTGTAATGGTAATATTCCATTCCACGAGCAAGCGAGTAATTGCCGGGTGTAGGGGAAATCGAAGACCAGCCTCCTTGGTGTCTAGATTTACAGCAACACAACCTTCAGGGGGCTGATCTGCTCGCTCATCAAGACCGGGCACCCAGAAAAATACGTCCTTGGGAGTTTCATAATTTCGGTGCAATTGGCCGAGCATATCTTCATCGATTACGCTTGCAATTTTGCTCGTTGGATACTCATTTACAACTCCTATCCGGTGAGGTTGTTCGGGCCATTCGAGGCCATAGCGAGCGCTATACTCGGCGTATGTTGGACTGTGGGGGCGACCACTAGAAATATCTTGGGTTGAATTCGCACCGAGCTCAATGTGTTGTTCGTTTGCAAGTGTAATACTCTGTTCGCCCCCAATTCTCCTGCTCGGCTCGTTGATATTCTTTGATTGGGATTCGCTGACGTCACGGTTACCCATAACCCTAAAATTCATTCGGGATTGGGGATTTTCTTCATCCGAATCATCTAAAAAATCAGAACGTGCTAGTTCTTGGTCTAATTCGTTGATAGCCTCATCGGAATCCGACGAAAGGATTGCGAATGGTTGTCGAATTTGCCATCGGGACTTTGATCCCGAGGCATCCGTCGTCGAAGCATTAGCCCCGCCGCGGGTAATCGGGCGATGAGACGAAAAAGAAGACCCATCATGATTCGACTCTCCGGAATTAAACAGAGAATTGGCAGAATTTGAATGGGTAGACATAATTGAATTAAAATGAAAAGGGAAGCAATTACCTGGAAAGAATTTCTCGTCGGAAAAAGTATACTCTGGCCGGAAGTTTTAGAAAGAATGAGAATAAAGAGAAGTGGTTGAAAGAAGGAAGAAAAAGCGGTGGAAAATGGTATTTATGGGGTCTTTTTGTGTAACGGGTTTTCGAAGGTTTGAAAATATTCGAAAATGACCTGTTATAATTGAAACCTCGAAACCTGCGAAACCGAGCCTTTCCATCTTCACAAAAGACTATCTGCTTCGAGAAATGTGTTACAAAAATCGAAGTAATGATTGAGATTCTCCAAAAACATTGGACAGTCGGGCCCACATGATTGACACAAATTGACCCGACTAGGGGGTATTGTTGTGATCGGTCAAAGCATTTCAATATCTTACACAGCTGGATGAACAGGGGCATTATTAAATTATATACTTTTCCCGCTCGATTGGACAAGTGTTCGCCAGCCGAGCATGATATTATGCTCGTTGTGATTGGCCAGTCAAAGGAGGCGAGTAGAGGGAGTGAACAAATGGGAAATCAAGCGGAATAAGGGTGTTTTGTTCGCCCCTTAAAGGTGAACAGACGACTCGGATAAAAACATTTGGCCAACTGCAAGTAAAAAGTCTGGTCGTCTATCCAATCCCAGCCACCTGGACAACAAGTAGAAAAACTTCTTCAGCAGGTAAGTCCAGGTGTCGATCAGGGAGATGAGATAGAAAAACGTGGCGATACCACATAAAGTCTTGCATGCCATGAAGTCACCAGCTCGTGCTTACTAAACCAGCACATGCTTAACAAAATGCTATAAATAGACCCTGAAAAATCATAAAGAGGGTTGAAGAATATTCCCCAAAAAACACATATATTTCATTATATCATCCCTCGTGTAAATGATGTCAGTCACAAAGTATGTTGTGCTCGGCTCACTTGTATTACATAAGCTAATATCCCTGGCTTGGTATGCCCCTAGAGGTAGTCAATTCTGACGAATTGGGTCAACAATTACTTGTCATTTACAGTAATATCGTACACATCATATTTTTGTTTGTGAATTGTTATCAAATACGCCACATCATATTTCCACATAATACGACTTGCAATAATTTTATATTTTTTTTTAAGTAAATTATGAAATGCATGTATACCTGATGCGACTGGTTATTTTATAAAAAATAGAACTGATTTATTTTTTTATTTTTTTTAAATGAGGCAAGTGATGATTCAAATATATATATGACCTCACTTGAGCTATTTCACCGGAATCTTAAGTTTGTCCCTTATGTTTTTCAATCGAATCTCCGAATTAATTAATCACTCAAACTCAAGAAAAATACTACTATTAAACTAATTAAACATGAATATTATCCACTCTGACATAGTTTGCATGCTATGATGAGTTGTTGGTAAACACGATATAAATTATGGGGATTATATTAATTTCTATTTGAATCGCATATTTTTGTATGCACCAAGTACAAATGTGCAACTTAAGTTCATTATTTTTTTAATGTACATTTAAAAAAAAAATCAATTTATTTGCACTGAAACATTCAATTTGTTTTACATTTAACAAGTTGTATGTACAATGTAAATAAATTGAACGTTTCAGTGAAACAAATTACACGTCTAAAAAATGCATTTAAGTACTTCTATTTAAGTACATCTTAATATGAAATTAATTTGTTATATTTTTTCTTAATTCAAATTTTTTATTGTCAATTCAAGACACAATTTAATTCCCTTTTTCTTCAATTAAACGCCTAACTAATCATTAAAAAAAGTTCAATGCACGGCCTGGTAAAAAATATTCATATTTAATTACAATCATACGTCGTTTGGATATTGGAAAAAAGAGAATTGTTAGGCCTGGATCGAAATTTTTAAAATTTACATTTTATATTGAGAAAAGAAAAACCAAAAATTATAAGTCACCTGTTGAAGTATTTTTAAATTGAAAGCCTAAATTAAAATATATAATGAATCACATGTATTGCATATCAATTATCGACATCTATTAATTATGAGGCACACTTATATGAGACCGTCTCACAGTGAGATGGAACATAAATTGGACATTGACGCTTTAACACTTTGAAAAAAATGGATGTGATTTGTGTTTAGTTGTACCCCGTATCATATAGGAGATTAGACTTTGTCATTAATTATTTATTTGAACAAATCACATGTATTGCACATTAACCTGCTTAAGGATCAATGGATCATAAATGAAATTAAGAAATTCAGGAGATATCAAAAAATCTGATAATGCTTTAAAGTACCCGTTTTGAAATTATTTACCAACTCCAAACCCACTCTCAGCTTTTCAATATTTTCTATAGCATGTAAATTGTCGGACAATGTGAGTGAAATAATTTTTTTAATTAAAAATAATATGATAGTTTCATGTTAAAATAGTTTTTTTTTTTTTAATATTTGAGGACGTGGTTACATTAGGAAAAAAAAGGGAATCTCTCCCCTTCAAACAATTTAATTGCATAAGACAAATAACGTAAGTATATAAATAAATTATATAGAAACTCAATCATATTCAAAGGGAATAATTTCTCAAGAAGTAGGTATGTACTAGAATTTGTATCTCTTCTTTTAAATGATTGAAAGTGAGAAATTGTATCAAGCCTTGGTGTACTTATAATAACAAGTGGTGGAAAGAACCGAATTTATGTATAAATTGGAATCGAAAAAATAAGTAGGAGGCTATTGTGGTGTGTGGGAGCTTTAGGATGTTATTTATCTGTTTCTCGGGTCATCTTAAGAATACTTCTTGTACTCTTTAAGATTTGCTCGGTAATTTTGCTTTTTTCCAAAAAAAAAATGACAAAAACTTGTGTAGACCTGGTTCATACTATGAACCCGGGTCAAATCAGACCCATACACACAAAACGGGTCATATATAAACAATCCAAACCCATTTCAATCAATTTCTTTTCACGTCATTTCCCTTTCTCCTCTCTTCCACTCACGGCCGTGTGAAACCACTCCACGTAACTGCTCTTTCAACAGATGCGGATTAGAACAAAACGTCAACTTCTTCCTCATCGACGAATCGCTGCTCCTCCCTTCCAAAATCTAGACATTCCTCTTTTTTTCCGTGAAACAAAATCAATATGTGATTCTCCTGCTAAGAAATAAATTAGAATTTCGAAGAACTGAGAGATGTATTTTTCTTCGTGCAAAAATCTTCATGCGACGGCAACGACGACTCCTCTGCGACGCGATGACGACTCCACGACGGAACTCGACGATTTTTTACCGATCTACGACGGAGCGTGGTGTTTCAGCGGTAGAGAAACCGTGGTTGATGAGAATTGTACATGTGGTGGTTGGCCGCGACGTTGGCGGCTGTGAAGTTGCGTAAGAGTGACAGAGTGGTGTGGTGATGGGTGGCATTAGAGACTAACAATGTGAAGAGGGAAAAGATGGTGAAGAATTAATTGGTTTTTGAATAACAGTGAGAGTTTTTTTGAATAAGAGCGAGAATTTTATAGAATAACAGTGATAGTTTAATAACATGATAGTGAGAGTTTTATAGAGTGATAGTTTTATAGCGTAATAGTGAGAGTTTTATAGAATAACAGTGAGAGTTTTTCTGAATAACAGTGAGAGTTTTATATAATAACAGTGATAGTTTAATAAGATGATAGTGAGAGTTTTAAAGAGTTATAGTTTTATAGCGTAACGGTGAGGGTTTTATAGAATAACAGTGAGAGTTTTTTTTAATAATAGTGAGAGTTTATAGAGTGATAGTTTTATAGCGTAACAGTGAGAGTTTTTTTTAATAACAGTGAGACTTTTTCTGAATAACAGTGAGAGTTTTTCTGAGTAAAAGTGAGAGTTTTTCGCAATCGCGCTATTAATGTCCCTTACACCTTCATCTTCATTGCGTGGATTACTGAGCGCACGACGGCGCGAAGGCCGTTGTTGAAGCTGATCACCGCCGCGACATTGCCGTGGCCAATACCTGCGATGTGTTCTCCCAAGACACGACGGATTATGGAGTCAGGTTGTTGGTTGATGTGGTGAGGAGAATTAGTGAGCGATGGGTTCGTGAGGCGATGTTGGCATGCTAGCACGGCAGAGAACAACGAGAGGAATGAGAGTGGGATGAAAATTCGGGTCAATCCATTCTCAAAATGGGTCATATTTAATTAGGGTTCATAGTGTGAACCTGGTTCACGAGATTGTTACAAAAAAAAAAAAATAGCAATTTTGTCAAACTTCGAGCCATTAAGTGAAAGATAAAAAATGTATAGACATGGTTCATACTATGAACTTTGTTTTTAGTTCATGACATTTGATTCTACCTATGGTATAATATGGGCCAAATTTAATGGTTTAAAAAAATGTGTTTAAAATGAGTGAATGGGTCAATAATCTAAATTCATAGTATAAATCTGGTTCATGAGAGAGTAAGGTGAAATTAAGTTTTGCTTTATTTTGTTTTCTTTCACTGCCAATTGATATGGTCCTATGGAAATCCTTCACAATATTTTACATTAAAACCTGTCCGTTTTTGTTCTTTTCAGAATTTCTAACAAAGATGCGATCAAGAGATCAGAAGGATGAAAGCATTGAAACGTGCAAATAAAACAAAGTCATCTCCTTATTTTAATGAAATATTTTATCTTATATTTTATATTTTAATATAGGTCACGAGTAAATTGAACCATTAAAATAACAGTGGACATATATTCATTCGATCCAGTACAGTGCAACACAATCAACCATCAAATAAAACCAAGATCTAAATTGGAAAAGAATAATTGGTTTCACCAATCTCTATGAGAATTTAAGTTAAATAAACAACACTAATATATCAAGGTACCATAATGGTACAAATAACACTAATCTCTATGCATAATGGTACAAATTAATAATATTACTCCTGCAAATATTGGATTTGGACCTCCTTTACGCATGGTTGAATATTGATTATTGATTGCAAATTTCTACTCTCTAAACTCTAATATCATGTAAATTTGGGCTCAAGAAGATTTTCTTTTTATAATATTATTATTGTTGTCAAATTAAATATTAATGTTTAAAAAATCAAATTCGCATATACAACAACAACATTTCGTATTTATAATAGTGATACTTTAAAAAAAGTTCACATTTATAAAAGTTTTGGGCCTTCTATTTGTCTTTTCAGAGAATTCTTTTTTAAAATAATTTTTATTTTGCACTTATAACCTATGAAAATTAAATATCATATTTCAATTTCTTTTATATTTATTTTTGTAATAGTATGTGTTAAAAAAATCATGATTAAATATAATTAAGGATAAAAATGACACTTCACAGTTATAAATAAAATGGGACATAAAGAGTAACTAATAGCTTTGACTCAATAAAATTCAATAGTTGCGAAACTCAATACCTTCTCATCAAATTTAAGAATGGTGTAAATTTGTAATTAAATTTAAAAGTTGAGATTTTACATTGGATCCTCCTAGAAGATATCCAAATCCAAAAACATATATATAGTAGCAATTCATTACATTATTCTCTAATTTTCTTCTTAAGAATGAGGTACATGCAGACTTTCAAGTATTTTATTAAGTTCAAGTATTTTAAGAACAAGGTATATCTGTTTTGAGTCAAATTCTATTAACTAAAACGGTAATCAAACTATGCTTATTGAGCTAATATTTTGCCCGATTAAAAAAAAAATTTTGGGCTAATTTTATGTTGGCTACTTATATTAATTTGGACTACTAAACCTATAAGATTCATGTTTCCTTATAATGTTAGGTTACTTTTTCTTTTCTTTTTTAAGTTCATATCGTGATGTAGTCTCATTTTTAGATTCATTATGAAATTTTAGCATTCAAGCTGAATTTATATTTGTATATTTAGAAACCGGGAGACAATCGTTTGTATATATATATATATAAAAAACATGCCTTCACATGACGGTCCAATTTCATTTTTTGTGCACGCAGTCTGAACAAATCTCACCAGTCATGTAATTTATTTATTTCATTAAAATGATGAATTGTTAGGGTTTTTTTTTTTGGCTATAAATAAATGGTGTCCCTTGCATTATTTGTACATCAACAAGCAAATTAATCTTGAACACAATGTTGCTAGCTCAAAGTACATTTTCCAGCCTTCCACTAGAGTTTTCTTTCACAAAATATTCCCACAGCAATAAAGTTGCATTTTTTGGTATTGGTGAAAATAACAAGTTAAAATCAAGAAAAAGTGGAAAATTGGGAGTTCATTTTAATGGTTATACCTATTTCACTTCTCCCCACCACCCTCTTGAATCAGAACTGCCGTTGCCCGTTGACTCCGGTTGCAATGGCGGCGGCGGCATAGGGATCCATAAATTTTATAGAGGGAAGAACATCTTCATTACTGGTGCAACTGGTCTTCTTGGGAAAGGTACATTAACTTCAGCGGGCATATAAATAAATAAATTTTGTCATTCTACTTTTCTTTGTGATAGTATGTATTAGCTAAGCAAATTTATTCTATGTCGGTAAACAAGAGTAAAATTATCACATTACACATATAGCTAGTTATAGCTATCTGATTATATTTCTTAATTCATGTACAATATCCTTAAACGTCAGCTATAGTGGGTCGGAGGGAGTAATTCATTAACCTATAAATTATATAGGTCTTAATTTATAATTTTATTTTTAGATGTATATTATTTAAGTTTCACTACTAACTGTATATTATATGTATAGTATTGGTGGAAAAGTTACTTCGATCGACCTGGCAAAATCTATGTACTGGTGCAGGCTAGTGATAAGGAAGGCGCCCTTGATAGGCTAACAAAAGAAGTACATTTTTCCAACTCATTCAATTTTCTCATATATATTTAACCTCAAAGTTTGTATCTTTAATTCTGTCTTGATTGATCGATCTAGATTATAGGGTCGGATTTATTTGAATGTTTACGCGAAGAACATGGAAGCTCATACCAAGAGTTTGTGCAAACAAAGTTGATGCCAATTGTTGGGAATATTTGTGAACCAAATATAGGAATGGATGCACTTTCTGCACAAACAATCATGGAGGATGTGGATGTGATAATACAATCTGCTGCTAGCACAACCTTGAATGACAGGTTATTAATTTAATTGTACCTCCAAGTTAAGTGCATTTTTTTAACATGCAATTTGTTTAACTGAAACATACAAATTGCTAAAATTGCACCTTGTGCACGCAAGATTGTCTATTTTAATTATTAAATTATACAAAAACTCCAATCTATAATATTCCAAAATTAAAATTGTGGATTCCAATTTTTTTTTAACAGGTATGATTTGTTACTTGATTTAAACGTGAATGCCCCGCAACGTCTAATGAGGTTTGCTAAAAGGTGCAAGAAGCTCAAGCTTTTTGTTCATATATCAACTGGTATGCACTAATTAATTATAGCTTGCAAAAATTAATATTACTCCTATCTCAACTATTTAATTAATTAATTATGAATAAATGCAGCGTATGTTAATGGATTAAAAGAAGGGATAATCCATGAGAAGCCTTTGATGATGGGGGAAAATGGGAGAAACTCTTCATCTTTGTTTCCTCTTGTCTTAAGTGATGAGATCAACATTGCCTTCAAATCCTGCCTAGCCTCAATTAATCACGATGCCACTAAACACTTGAAAAGGCTGGGCCTTGAAAGGTACTTATATCCATGGAGAAACTACTAATAAGTACAATTTTTTTATATAAATTACTCATAAATACAAAATTGAAAATGCAGCAAAAGTTGCACTCGAAAGTGCAAATATACTTATGTAAGTGCAATTATTTTGTACCTATTAGTAAGTTGCAATCCTGAAATGTACCTATCAATAAATATCCCATATCTGTATGCATTTAAATTTATGAATTAAAGGGGTGCAAATAATGAAACAAATTATTAAAGTTGAAAAAAATGTAAATGTGCAGAGCTGCATACTACGGATGGTATAATGCATATCATATGACAAAGGCAATGGCGGAAATGTTTTTAAATGAAATTAGAGAAGATGTACCACTGCTTATCCTCAGGCCATCTGTTATTGAGAGTTGCTATAAAGACCCTATCCCTGGTTGGATACAAGGAAATAGGTAATTTATAGTATAATTTTATGGGTTAATAACAAGTTGCAATTTGTAATATTATATTTTCTAAAAAAAATCAATTTTACTATTTTCTTAAACAAAATGCCACATATACTAGTAAAAGTTGACAATTCCAATCCCGACTCACTTTTTTTTTTTTTGGAATTTTTTTTATCGAATTTCTCTAATTTGATGTTTGCTGAAATATTTTTTGGCATTTTAGTATGTACAATTAATATGTCATTTGTAGGCTATATTTAGCCGAAAAGTTTCACAAAAAAAAGTGAGTCGAGGTTGGAATCAATCACAAGTCACTTTTTATTAATACATGTTGCATTTTATTTCTAAAAAATAGTATACATTGCAACTTGCAATTTGTAAAAAAGTTAATAGTATAAGTTGTAATTTGTAATTAATTCTAATTTTATTCAATGTATATAATATATATATAATTTATTACTTAATTATATTTACAACTTATACAATTAGTTTGCATTCAAATTACGATTTTTTGTGTATGTTAATTAGAATGTACGATCCGGTGATGATATCTTATGGAAAAGGGAAGCTCCCGGCATATTTGGCTGATCCCCACCTGCATACAGACATTGTAAGTATAATTAATTAACAAAATTTAATTTCCCTATATTCCTATTATTTAAAAGTACCAGTCACGTGACTTGGACGTGGCATTCGGTCTAAATTAAATTTATGTTTTTTGTATGGTCATCACTCATCACTAAGTATCTTGTACATCAATTGTACGGTGTAGTATTACCTTTCAGTGGAAATGATTAATCCTGTCTAATAAATACAATTAATACCATTTAAAATTTGCATATATCACGATGTGTTGGGTCAATATAATTTGTCCTTGCAAGCTTTTTTTTTTTTTTTTTAAGTTATTGGTCTCAAATTGTCCTTAAATAAATAAACATGTTGAATGAAGGTTCCAGTTGACATGGTGGCGAATACAGCAATAGCAGCAATTGCAAAACATGGAATCACGAGCAAGCCCCAATTGAATGTGTACCATGTGGCTACTGATTTTGTCAATCCCCTCCGATTTTCGGACATGTTCGATTACATCTACGAGCACTTTAGCGCGAACCCCTTAAACGATCAGTCGGAAAGTATCGTGAAAATGAAGTTGTTCAATGAGTTTAGCGACTTCTCTAAGTACGTACGAGATGAGTTAATAGTGACCGAGCCTGGCAGAATTAGGACGCTTCAAAGGGCACAGAAATTGTACAAAGCAAAAGTTGCTTATGCAGAGCAACTCTGCAAGATGTATGAGTTCATTGGATTTTTCAAAGCCAGGTATGGATGTTTGTATCAAATGTTTGAATCAAAGATTAAAATTTCTATGCACCGGTTAGCACCATCGCTACAAGAAAATGAAGATTTGTCAACGAAAATTTTTAAATAGCTACGAAATTTTTCTATAAAAATAATTTAGTCCTTAAAAATTAAGTATTTCCTACGACTTGCCTATCAATTTTAAGAATAATCTATGAAAAAAATTGCCTACACAAATAATTTTCTAATCAAACAAATTATCTACGAAGAAACTGCCTACACATTTGTAATTTTCATAGACAAACAAATTAACTACAGAAGATAATGTTTTTGGCAACTTACATTTCCGCAGACAATTATATATGTTGTTTACATTCCGTAGGTAAATTTACCTATGAATAAAAATGCATATATGATTAGAAAATTTTGTAGGCAAGTTGTTTGACGAAACTAATTTCCTTGGAATTCCGTAGATATACTGGAATATTTCGTAGACAATTATCTATTTTTTTGTAGTGCATGTAATTGGTGCAATTTGTGTCCAAAATTCGATTCGTCTACAAAAAGTTGAAACATATATGACCAGAAGTATTAGTTCATACCAAAAAAAAAAAGTATATGTTTATAGGTATTCGTACTTTTTAAATATACAATTGATATTTTTTATTATGTGAGCTGATATTTTTCATCGTATGAACTAATATTTTTAGACTTTTTTTTATATGATACTCAAATTAAAAAATATAAACATACAGTTTAGTTGAAATTTTTTAAGTCAAAAGACAAAGTCTAGTATGAAAATTTTCATATATGAAATTTTTTTAATTTACAACCAAATTCTATAATTGGTGAAAGTAAGACAAAATTGAGTGATTCATGGTTCACTCGACCCAAGTGGTTTATGGTTCACCCGGCCCGAATAGGTCATAATTTAAGGTTCATTATTTAGTGTTTAGGGTGTAAATGGTTGATTTAGGACAATTTTATAGATTTTCATATATGAAAATTTTCACAATAGATCTACTCAAGTCAAAATTGTATGATCAGACTCTTGAGTCAGAGCTCCGAGCTCAACTATTCAGTCGTAATAAGAAAGTTAAATTAAATTCCTCATGAATTAATTTTCAAATGACAAAATTGCAACTCATTTGTGTCTGCAGATTCCATACTGGGAACGCCCGGAAGTTACTAGAAGAAATGTCGAAAGAGGAGCAGGATATGTTTGAAATAGATGCAACTAAAATAGTCTGGAGAAAGTATTTTGTGGATATTCACATCCCCGGTTTAAGAAAGTACGTCCTCAATGCTACAAAAGTGTCTGGCTGAAGCTATATATATTTATAATTAATGTAAGGAAATGAATAAAATCATCGGTGCTGATTTTACTAAAATATTATGAGTTACCCTCCTGTGCACCAATTGCATCTTGTCCAATTAGATTCAATTTTAATTTGGATGAAATATGCACGTTAAAATCTAACCCCTAAACAATGAATCATAAATTATATATGAATCATTCGGGCCGGGTGAATCATGAACAATTTGGGCCGATGAATCATGAACCACTCAAGTTGGGTTTGGGTCCGGATCGAAAAAAAAAAAAAAACTAAAACTGAAATTAAAGTTAAAAGAAAATTGAAATTGAAAAAATTTAGAAAAATAACTCCTAAAATTAAATTGCGCTAATTTTATTGATGCATGTGGTGCAAATGAGAATTTGCCAAATATTATGGTTGGTCAATTGTGTTAAATTATTAATACAAGCATCGCAAGCTTTGATGTTGGTATTTTTTATTTTTTATTTAGTAAAATTTTTTTTTTTTTTTTGAGAGATATTTGTAAAATTTAGGGGATGTCTGATTAGGAGCTTTGTGGTTGGACCGTTGGAGAATGGTTATGGAATAAATTAAAATTGTGTAATTGTTGCAATATTAACATTCTTTATTATATGGTTTCATTTCATATCATAACATATCCTAAATGTATGGAGTCCTCATTCCTTGAGGATTTTGGATAGAATGACTATTTGAATTGCAGCCAATATGAACATGAAGTTATAGTCACTCTTTCAGTGAAATTCCATCCAAAAATAATTTGATGATAGGATGAGCCCACTAAATTTATAAGTCAGCATCATTTCTTTTAATATTTTAATGTGTGACAACAAATTAAAAAACATGTGAAACTTTTTCAGATAAAAAATATTAACATTGTGAAATTATCAAATATTCTCGACGCTTTCTATGTACTTTCCACTGGTTTTCAACAAACATTTTATGTATCATAGAAATTAAAAGATGATTGAGATTGAAGAAAAAAAAAAAAGCATAAATGCAGAGTGGTAAAACATGTACTTTCTCCCGCGGCTTTGTAATCCGTGGTTCATTAAACGTGTGTTTGTAAACTCTATACTTCATAAATAAGTGATTATAATTAATTTTTATAGGTAAATTAAAAGTGGATGGTGTTTGGAAATCAAGTGATTTTACTTAATTTAATGAAGTTCGTTGTGTTTGAAAAAAAAAAGCCACTTCTTATCTTATTTTACAAAACTACCCTTTTTAAAAGTAATTTCTTAAAATTATGAAAAATAATTTCACCCTGAACGTAGCATACCATCAACGCGTACCAGCCATTTTCTCAATAATCTTCACGGTGCATTTTCACGAGAAGATGCCGCTACCAAAAAGAAAAGGAAGAAAAATAACCCAGCAAACCAGAGAGAATAATCTTCATTTTATGGGAGAAGAACCCAATTGAGATTTTTTATTGCTGCTCATCGATCTTGTAGAGTAAACTGAAAAAGGCATGAAAGGTATGATGGTAGAATGCTTCTTCAATGGCTTTCTGAGAGTGAAGTGAATTTTTTGAGTTTCTTTAGATTTTTAGTGTTTGTCTTTTTGTTATTATCGAGGAACTGAGGATAGATTTGTTAAGAGAAATAATATTTAATTATTAAAAGACTTAGAATCGATTATCAAGTATCAGAAGTCGGGTGGAGGCTGCTTCATAAAATTAACTTTTAAGTACTTAAAAAATCAATGACAAACACTTTATAAATGATTATTTTAAAATAAAAGTGATTCTACCTATTAACTAGTAGTTGCAAAAACACCCTAATTCTGTTTCACCTTTGCTTTTCATTACAAAATACTAAACTCACAAGGAATTATATAAGTATCCAATTAATTCTTGACAAAAATTCATATGAGATGGTCTCATACATTAAACGATGTACATATTAGCATAAATCAACACCCGCCATTTTCAAGTGTTAAAACGTCAATGCCCAAATTATGATCGATCTCATCGTGAGACCGTCTCACGCTAAGTGTGCCTCTTAATTCTTTAATCACCGTAATAAACATTAACGACTCTTAATTTGGTACCACATGTTCATCCAATTGCAGAAGCTTACAAACAATATCAAAAGCATACCGATATACAACAAAGGTAAGTGCTTTCCAAACAAATAAATAAATATTTCATAAACAAAAGCAATATCTTAACATAATTACAACACCATTAAAAACAATCAGCCAGTTAAGCATGAGAGCATTCTGTGGCTCCTAAACCTCACAAGTTGATTAGGCTTACAATAATCATCATCCCCTAAGCCAAAATTCGTATGACCTAACTCAACGGAGTTGCAACGCCGTAGGTGGGCCCCACGATGATCGTAATCATCGTCTAATTTTGTGTTAAAATCTTCATGAATATTGTAGGCTCGAGCTGCACCAGAAGATAGGCACTCGTATTTCCCTCGAATCCTTTCCTTCTTAAAAGATTTGTACACCACCGGAATGAGGCCTTCCATTCCCTTCCTATAATAAAAAAAAAAATTATCTCCAAATTATTTGTGGTTATATTTTTGGAAATGTTTAGGGAATTTAGTATTTGAAGTGTAAAGACAATATTGGTTTTATGGATTTGGTGGGAAAGTGTTAATAATTGTAATGTTTTTTCCACATATTTCCGTGTCATTGAAAGAGTAGGCACTTGGCAGAAGAGAACAGGTCATCCCTCCTTGACTTTAATTACCATACAAGATTCCTATTCAAACTTGAGTGACTTCATTTGGTGGTTGGTTACTTGGTTGTCCCTTTAAGAAATATTTTCTTCTTATATTTTGATTTTGAATAGGAGGAAGTATTTTTTTTTTTTTCTTCTTTTTATTATTATAATTAAAAAAAAAGGGGGGGACCCTGCTTTCCGTGGTTCAGGAATGCGCACGGATTGATTGATAATTGTGCAGTAATTTGTAAACTGAAGTATACGACACAGATAATGTTAGGATTTTAACTACAATTATAAAGAAATTAATAGAAACGAAATTAAAGAATACAAATTTGTTGACAGAATGATTACATCTGAGGACACTACCAAGTCAGAAAATTTATTAATATTTTTTTATGATAACTAATATAATGAATCATGTAGGTATTTATACCTGAAGCAGAGCTAAAATCCTTAAAAGTCCATTCAACTTGAAAAATAACTGATTTAAAGGTCCCAAAAGATCACCAAAAAAACATGGACATGAAACAGTCGATCAGGCCATCATGCCCCATAACTCAACAGATAAATCACAAAAAATATAGATTAAATAAAGTGGTTAGAGTACACTTCGAGACTTCGAGTTATCATTTGACTTTTCAACAACAACAACAACAAAAATGTATACCCAATTCTTTTTCACTTAATTCTCCTTGTAATTGAAACTGGCAAAATGAACCCAACCCAAGGTGAAGCCCAAATGGTCCATAGAAAATATTAAACTGGGCTAAGGAAATGTCAATCCAAAACAAATTGAGCCTGATTGACCTGGTTCAAGTGACCATGACCTCGATGGGCTTTCATTCGAAACAGCGGTTATTTTTACAACGTTTTGGTTCAATGGAACATTTCTTACCACTACTTCGTCTTATTAAAAATTCCAAAAAGAATAAAAAAAATTGAAACTTATTAAAAATTCAAAATTAAGAAACTTGAAATTATTTATTTATTTTTTCGATTTTAAAAAATAACAATACTTGGAAATTTATTGATTTTTCTGGTAATAATATAAATATATTTTGAGTTGGTCAAACACTAGCTGGAATTGCTTCAGCCCACTTGCATGCCATGCCAAGTCAAAGCTTGAAATTTTAAAGTTCAATAAATTGTTAGCCGAAGTCTTCAGTCTTTTCCAATAAATACATTCTCTTGTTTATTTTATTTCCATTTTATTTAGTCTATTTTACATTTTTACTTATCTTTATTTTTTTTTAACTCAAGTGCCTTTTTTCATGAAAAAATAAATAGCAAGTGTGATGTGAGAAATTAAATCGAGCTTGCAAGTTGTAACTGCAAAATAAAATAAAAAAACTAGGCGATACTCCCTACGTCCCAAGATGACTTGAATAATTGACTTTTACACGCATTTTTGCGAGCGAGTTTTTTATTAGTATTTGAAATGATAAAATGATTTTTAAGGAGTGATATGATAGATAAAATTCATTTATCATTTCAATTATTAATACAAAAATCTTCAAAAAAAATTAATAAAAATCAATTGTCAATCATTAATTTTGGGACTGAGGGAGTATTAATTATTCTAATTAAGTATGTCTAATCAACAAAACCCTTATGCAACTTTAACTTTGTTGTTCACCAAAACCACTTAATTATAGCCTGGTTATAATTTTGAAAATATAATCCTGAAAGTCCCAAAAATAACTGCAGTATATTAATCTTTCTGCAAAATGAAGTTGACATACTGCTGGAAGCCTGGAATCAACAAACAATTACAGTAAGATAGGTGATAAATTGTAAGGAATGTAGGATTGAGTCATAAATAGTGATCAGATATTATTCATTGAGCTTCTACTTTTGAATTGTCCAAATAAAACCAATACAGGATAAGAGAAATGTTTGAAATTCGGTGGAACTCCAGACTCTGAAAATAAACGGGAGTTAAAAATTCAGCAACCCTGGAGTTACGATCACATGGCTGGATCCGAAGGAGCGCTTATGAGAGTGCTGCCTGTCTCACGAAAAGCCAGGCAGTGCATAGTTATGAAGAGGTTAAAATAATTGATTTGTGTTACTCATACAACAAGGTCCGTTTTCTTCCATTGTGAGAGAATATCACCTGGCATTTATCTTCAACTTTTTTCATCTAATAGGGTAGTGAGCCTGAAACAGTAGCAAAACATATGTAGTAATTATTAGGTGACATTATAAATTTCCAGTAATATATACTGTGCTACTTTGAGAAAGTTGGCAAAAAGAGTAAGTCTCTCCATGAATCAGGTTCATGCCATGAACTTGAATTACTTGACCCATTAAACTCATTTTCAACATTTTTTTCTAAACCACTAAACCTGACCCGTATTATACCCTGGGTAGGGTTAAATGCCATGAATTAAAAACCAAGTTCATAGCATGAACATGTTCATACAAGTTTTTGTCTGGCAAAAAAATGAGGACATTTTTCATTTTAACATTGGAGTCCAACTGCAAAATCCCAACCAAGATTTCAGAAAACAAACTAAAAGACCAAACCAAGCAAAAAAACATGTTGTATGTATGTATGTATGAGGAGCCCGACTGATATCATGCAGATGCAGGGCGGTGCCACTTAGTTATCGAAACATGAAAAAGATCAGGAAATACGAATTATATTTTAATATTCAATCCATCTAACAATGACAAAAATCATCACTTTCATAGAAGGTGTGTTTGTGTGTGAATCTGCTGATTGATTCTAGTCCCCAATATGGTGTACATAAGGAATGGATTGAAGGGGTCGGGAGCAGAATTAAAAGAATATGCATCTAAGAAAATTCTGATTTCTTTATAATTTGTCATGACCAGTTGCTCATGTATATGATCTTTTGTTTGCTTTTAGTTGAAATATTAATTAAAAAAAAGGAGCAGCACTAGAGAGAGAGGAACTCTGACTCCTGTAGTGATACATAACAACTCTCAATGAGCTCAAACCAGTTTGAACTGCACAAATATTCCAGTCGGTCTCAATATGGCTTTGAACCATACAAGATAAGGCTATACTAGTGATACAATAAAATGAATTTAAAATGACTCAAGAAACCGGATTATCCTCATTCTAACTTCAGATTCGAAATTCATGATCTTTAAGCAATATGATCACCCCACCCACTCATTGAAACAAAAAAATAGATTAAAACAAGAATAAACTTACTTTCAAGTTTCAACTGCAACTATTGCAATTTGAAGCCATCTTCGTGTAAATAAGTCCAATCGGAGTCATCAGAAGCAACTAAACCACCCCCATCAGTGCAAATGGACTCTGCTGTTCTATGTGAAGGCTGTCTTTCCTTCTTGCTTTTAGTAAAAACGCAAGGCTCATAGTCAAGAAGCACCGGAGAAAGATCATTTCCCATCCTCGAATTGTTTTCTTTAATTTCAGTCGATTCAATCCCACCCTTGCAAGTTTTTCCGTCTCCAGCAGCTTCATCATCAGACAAGATGCAGCAGCAATCAAGTTCATCATTTTCGACACTTGTGTTTCTCAACATCCCGTCTCGCCATGATATCCTCATATGGGATAGCGACAAATTACCCAATGTGGAATCAGACACCCAAGAAGAAACACTATCCACATTCTTTAGAACTTTATCTGCCAAATCGAAACCTAATTCAGTCCCATCCCACATTGACATCTCGTTTCCACGTGGTAACTTCACTCCCTCCAAAGTTTCTGTTGTCGAATCAAGTTCAGGCCAAATGAAGCTGCTTTGATGTACGTCTAACCTAGACCTTCCCACACACACATCCGACTCTGAATCCGGTGTTTGAATGATATTTCCACTACTCAGAGAACAAATGGATAACTTAGAAATATTTCCACTACTCAAAGAACCAAATGACAACTTAGAATTATTTCCACTACTCAAAGAACCAGCGGATAACTTAGAGTTATTCCCACTTCTCAAAGAACAGTTGTAAGAAACACTAGGAGAAGTAACCAACAAAGAATCAACCACATTACACCTCGAAGGCTCCAAAAGCCCCTGAATTTGAGCACCTTTTCTAGGAGATAATACAACATTCTTATTCCTCCTCCGATTCGCCACATTTTTCACACTATCAAAGCCACTATAGCTACTCTTATCATGATTATACACCATCCTACATCGATTCAGCCTATTCGTATAATCAACTTCAAGATCCTCACACCCCTCTTTAGAAGGAGACAAATGCCACCTAACTGAACCCTCAGCAAGCAACGGAATTGAACCACTAACCACATTCCCATCACCATTTTCATCATCAAAATTGACTTTCTCCGAGCCCCCTTGAAGACTACCTCTACGCCTACACTTTCTCTTATCAGTAACCCCTGAGACAAGGTGACCAGCACCATAACAAACAGGGGTTGCTTCTGATTTCAAAACCAGAATTCTAGAATGGGATTGACAGTTAATTTCAGGGGATAATGATGCTTCAACTGGAGGTGTTTTCGAATCACTACCAAAATCACCGTTATCTCCCTCATATACTGAATCCCCCATCACATTGTTACCAAAATTCAGAGAATCTACTCTCTCCACAGGTGACAAATTATCAGAATTATTCAAATTACTACTATTAGAAACTCCATTTAGCTCAAGAGCTCGCTTACCAGAATCATTTTGTCGCGAATTCTTCGTCATTGCCGGATTTTCTTGAGGCCCTTTCTTCAATCCACTTTCGGGATTTCCCTGAATTGATGAAAGCTTTGAAATCCGCCCATTTGTATAAATGGGTTTTCTGTAATTTTTCCACTGAGACTGATTCTTTTCGCATTTCTGCGAAATGGGGTTTTTTGGTACCTCATTTTCTTTGGATCTCGATTTATTGGGCTCGCTCTTCGCCAATTTGGAGAGGGGTTTTGATTTTTTGTCAGGATTGAATCTTGAATTTGAAGATGAAGAACAGGGATTCGAAAGGAGCAAACCAGAAACAGCATTTGCAGAAGAAGAAAGATTTGAGCTATTTTTGGTACTTCGTTTGTGAAATGGAAGTCCATTGAGATTCTGCAAGGGGCTTCTCTCTTTCATCTTCATCTGTTGCTTCTTTCTTTTACAGTCTTTCTCCATTAATGTGAAATTGAGCAAGGTTTTTTCTGGTGATTGCGAATTGAACTGAATAAATTATTATGAAGCGGACCGTTGGCTTTGAAAAGGTGAAGCCCCACTGCTTTGTTCTTTTTGGCTTTCATTGGGGATTTGGGGGGACAAAGAATTAGGGCTCAATTTTTTACTATTTAATTTCATTAATTATAAGTTTGAATAATTGGAGAATAAACATTGCAATAAGTTGAAAATCTTAACTCAATTTTGTAAAGTCAATCGAAATTATTAGAACTAGGGATTTGAATCTTTAATTTGCTGTTTCCTTTTCAAATTTGAGTAGGTTGTTTTAGAACTAGAGCTCGTTTGGTAAGGGTTATTAGTGGTGATAGATATGTTAACACCCGTAATATTATATTTGGTAGGGGCTATGCATTAACACATGGACCCTTTAAAAAATGAAAGTTCGGTCTCCACTGAACTGATTTCATATGATAATGGATACCTTCTCGGGAGGTGGTATACATAAAACCATCCACTTTTATAAATATTTTTTCCAAAATTAGCCCTCTTAATCCACTAATTAAACACGTTATCTTCCCATTCATAAAATGTAGCCGTCATTCCAGCGTGAATAATTTTTCCTTTCCATCGACGCCGACACTCATACATTCCAATTGCGCAAATAATTTTTTCCATCGGCAAACCATCGGTGAAATTGAAGTCAGAATTCAGTAAACTGGTGAAATCGAAGTCAATTTCTCAAACACCCAATCTGTAAATTCGTTATTTCCTTTTATTCATCGTTTGTTCGGTTCTTATATAAGTTTTCTGAATCGGTTTCAGGCGATTCAGGGTGAAGGTTGCAGTGTTCGAATCAAGGTTGAAGTGTTCGAATCAGTCTCAGGCAATACCAGTAATTGATCTCCCAAGAGCCGCTATTACGGATTACCCAGAAGAAGCCGGAACCGGCGAAACACAGACGAAATATGAACAAGAGGTATCGGTGAAAGGAGATCCTGATTTCGTCGCCGGTACGAGCAGGAGAGGATTTTGTTGGCCTTCACAATTTGCGAGCGGAAGGACCAGAGATTTTTTTGGACAGGAATGGAAAGAAGGAGATGATTTCGTGCCCTTTCACACTCTGCGAGCGGGAAGGAGGAGAGATTTTCTTTTTTGATAGGGATGAAAATGAGGAAAGTATGATCACTGGCTAATTAGGGTGAAATGTAAAATATTGAGGGCAATTATGTCTAATTTATAATTATCACTGAAATTAAAATGTCTACCAAATAACATATAAAATATATCATTTAAATAATTTAAGTGAACCAAATAAAAGATAGATACATAAAACTATTTAATAAATCAATGTCATAGATATTATGTCTTATCACATACACCCTACCAAACGAGCTCTTAGAGTATTATTATTATTGTGCAGTTGAGTAGTTTGTGCATTTATTTTAATTTAAGGATTATTATGAGTTGGGTGTATCAATTATTAAAGTAACACTCATTGGAACCAGGTTTATACATACACTTTATTAATATTATGTATAAAAATTATCACAGTTATACATAAAAATTACACCTTTAAAATTATAAAGTATTTTTTAAACAGTGATTGTTTTTTTGCATAACCGTGATACTGAAAAAACCAAGTTCATTGAATTCACACAAGTTTTTATCCTATTTATCATTGGGGATTGGTTGTTTCTATAATTCTATTGCTAATTGACTTAATTGCATTTCCTATGATTGTGTGAGTTGCCCAAGTCTTGAAAATGGGAATTTTAGGACTTGATTTTTTTATTCCACAATTGTATTATACGCTATTTTAGATTTTTATTTATTTTTTAAAGGCGCTATTTTAGATTGATTGTCTTATAAAATTTACAACCATAACCATTTTACTTAAAATATTGTGAAGAATGAACTTTGAAAACATCTATCAAATTTTCACTATAAATTCTTAAAATATTTTTTACTATTGATTGTTTGGGATGTGAGTGGATTGTTAGGTCGAGTATTTGAATATATAAATTATAAAAAGGATTACTGTACAGAAAAAAAATCATAATCACTGTTCGAAAACGTACACAAAATAATTACCTAATTTTAGAAATCTATTAATAATGGTTATTTTAGATACTTATTAAACAATTGACACGACCAAACATTTATGAGTTACTGTACTAAACTTGACCAGATTTTACCAAAAAAAAAAGAGGAAAAGATATCATTAAATTTAGGGTTAATTCTAAATAAATACACAATTAGAGATGTTAAACGGGTCGGCTCTAACCCATTAGGGCCAGCCCTACAGGACTGCGGGTCAAATGGTCTCGGACCTTAAACGGTTCATTTTAAACGGGTCTCTAATAGTTGAGACATAACCCTAGCCGGGTTACGGGCCACCTAATAGGCTCCGAAAAAAATTAAAAAAAATCAAAAAATGTTCAAACATTAACATTACATAATGACAAAAATTCGATCCAGACTACCCCATCATTTTTAATAACAAATGTTCAAAATATAAAATTAGTTCCCATCATCTTTAATAACATAATTGAGCAAAGTTCCCATGAAATTAGTTAATAATATAAAATTTGTATCATCACATTTATAAATTAATACCATAATATTAATTTATAATTATAATGATATCAGTTTCATATTATGAACAAATTTCATAATAGAATTTATAAAAATATTATATTATTATTTTATATTGAATTAATATTTTACTTATTTATTCAATTCAATAGAAATTGAAAACTATTAAAAAATATTGAATTGGAGATGATTAATTATTAATTGACTAAATCAAATAGAAATATTTAATTTGTAATTGATTGGCCATAATTGATTTTTGTCTTATTTAAATTTGTGAAAAAACTTTTAAAAAAATTAATTGAAAAATTAGAAAATAAAATAAAATATAAAACTTGAGTATATATAAATATAAACGGGCTAAGCAGGTTGGTCTAAGTTAAGTTAAACATGAATAGCTAATTTGCTTCGGCTGTCCGGTCGGCCAAAAGACCCAATTTTAAACGGGCCTCCCATTGCTTGGCCCTAACCCTGCATAAAATAGGTTTAAATGGGACGGGCTAGATTAACATCTCTATACACAACTTTTAGACCAAATATCAATTTAATCACGACCTTCAAAATTATTGTACAAAATCCCAACCTTTGATGTTGTTGCAAATTAATACACATTTTTTTTCCACCGGCCGTGAAGAGTTGATGTGGCTCGCCGATCTGAACCAAATTCGCGTACGCGATTTTGGTGATAGGGATTTGCTTTGGGAATTATGTGATTTTGATGCAAAATCCAATTTTTGGGATTCATTGAACTCAAATTTGGGATGGAGTCCGTGGTTTTGCAATTATGAGTGTTTTGGGTTTTGCAGAACCAATCGACTTTTTGGTGAAGATGTGGCGGTGCAAGGGTGAAGATGAAGGGATGATGGAGATGTATTGTTTGATTTTTTTTATTTATATTTTAATTGTTTTTTTAGATTTTAACTTCGTTTAATTATTTTTTTTTGTTTTAATTTATTTCAAAATTGTTAATGATAGAGAATGTGTAATATGATGTGGAATAATTAAAAAATATTATTTAATATGTATCATCCTAATTGGCAAGTATACACATGCTTCGGCGCGCCAAGTTACATCTTCTCGACCGGAGGAAAAAAACGTGTATAGATTTGCAACAATATCAAAGGTTGAGCTTTAATACAATAATCTTAAAGGTAGTGATTAAATTGATATTTGGCTAAAAGGTCGTGTATTTATTTTTAATTAACCCTTAAATTTATTGAGGCCAAAAATAGATACTCAATTTGATTTATTAATTTTCTTATACAAATAAGAAATGAAAATTATTATAATTAAAATATTAATTTTATTTTATATTTTCATTTATTGTTATACTAGTATTAGCCCGCGAACTTCGCGGACTGAAAGAAATTTTTTAAATAAAATAATTAATAATATTTTAACATTTTTTATTATTTAGTATTTTTTATGGTTAAATAATTTATAACTCACTAAATATTAAAAATGAAAATATAATTCAAATATGCAAAATATGATTTTATATATTTGATGATTCTATAAAAAATAAATGAATCCACAAAATATATATATATATATATATGTACACACACACTCTAAATTATAAATTTTGAAAAAATTATTTGTAAACAACATTGGTTTTATACTTGCAAGGTCTCCCATCCGAACCGAGATACAAAATTTTCATACTCCTTCCTTCAAAATGAAACGGGGTAATCCTGAACATTTAATAGAGAAAATCAATAGAAAGCAACTCTCTATGTTAGCTCCAGACTAAAACTTGTTGGGATTATACTGGAAAGTATGCTTTTACTTTGTATAATCGAAACTGAATTTTCAGACTTATTTACTGAAATAAATTGTTTATCATCGATGCTTTAAATATTATTGAATGTTACATATATTTCTTTGCATAAGCTGTTCAATAAGTTAAATACGTGTTACATTGTAGTTAATTTAGTGATACCAGATCACATAAGATTAAATTAACAGTCCCTTGTAACTGAAAGTAAGTTATTCACGACCTATATGGAAATGAACAACCCATCGTGAAAGGTTGAAGTGTAAGGCTCAGATTGGCTTGTCTTGACCAAGAGATTACACTAGTGCATGGTGATCTTTGAATAGGACCTACATGAGGATAAATTCTTGTAACCGAACAAGGAAGAATTAGACCTCAGTGGTTCGTTATTTCTTAACCTTCGTCCCTTAAATAGGATAACGTGGGATTGGTAACTATTGCTTTGACTTATCATGGGTAGCGAATCAGAGAGATTCAATACTTTTTATCATGGGCAATATTATTAGTCACATGTGATTGCTAAGATTTATCTGAAGAATCGTGTGCAAGTAAAGCTTGTTCGATTTGCCCCCTTGGGAGGTTCATAAGCTTTATCATACCAAATCTTGCAAGTGGAATTAGTTTTCGGTATGGATAATAATGTTGAACCGTTCTTAACCAAGGATAAAGGCTATTAATTAATGGAAAGCTATTTGTTGGCTTGAATTAATTAATGGGCTAGATAATCTTAAACACGGGGAAATAATGACCGGAGCCATATTGATTTGTAATATGGGTTAAGATGGATAGTGCAATATTAATTATGTAGTGGGATTAATTAATATTTATGGGCTTGAATTATATTGTGGCTCAATATTATATATTCAAGGCCCATTAGAAGGTCCAATCTTAATTCTCCTAAAGGCCCCCTGAGTAGCCCAACATATAGTCCATTAACTGAAAAGGTGATTAAAATAAAATAAATATTGTTGCTTATTTTTCCTATAAAATTTCAAAAATTATAGATATAGTTGGGAGAAATATTTTCTATGAATTTTGTTATGGAATGAAGATATGTATTCTTGGAATACAAGATTATCTCATTAAATTCAAGAAATCTCCCACTTGGTTATCTATATAGTGGTTTTCGAAAATTTGAAGATATAGGGCAAGAAAGATTTTCTTGATTTTCTTGAAAAGATATTATGGAAGATATGTATTTCTTGAAATACAAGAATATCTCATAAATTTAAGAAGATCCAAATCTTGGTTTCTTGCAAGGCTATATTTTTAAAAAATTCCATACATTGTAAAGTGGGTGGGATTTTTGTGGAATATTATAATTATGGGAAAAAGAATATAGGAGATATATTCAAGATTTCTTGGAGATCAAGAAAAGATTTCCCCACATTGTTTTTTGCCACAATTTTTTCCACCCCAAAGATCTATAAATAGGGATGATTCTTTCATTCCCAAGTACAATTCCATGTGCTGGGAAAATTAGTAAATCCACAAAGGTGGTGCAACATATTTTATTTTCCTTTTGTTAAATCGTTCACAAGAATCCTTCCACGGATAGTCGAACGAGGACTAAGGAAATACTTGGGAAGTCCTTACGGTTAGTCTATTCAGCCACACCATTGTCATCCCAAGAGGTATGTTCAAGTAAACTCGTAGAATTCCGCATGCGTAGGTTTTACGTGAATTATTATATGCATGATATGTTGTTGGATTATTATTTGAATTAATATAGGATTAATTCATGCTAGTAATAATTAAAGAATTAAATTTGTATTTAAATATTCACCCCGAATAGATCTGTGCAACTTATTCCCCAACAACTGGTATCAGAGCCACGGTTTCGGGCTCTGAATTTTTTTAAAATTGTAATTTAATTCGTTGACATTAAATTTGAAATTGGATAATAGAATTGTTAGATCTATTTTGCAGGTATCCAATTGTCATGGAATTTAATGTGTTTATGCATGCATATAAACTGTGTTTTTTTAATTCGATTCGTTCGGATTCGTTTTGCCTCGTGAGAAAATCCACGAGTAGATTAGAATTTGTTTGATTTGATCAATGTAATAGACTAGTCTAGATCTAGGTTTATTTATATTTTGTAAATAAATTGTAACCGGATCGAAAAAAACGAGGACGAGACGAAGAATTAAAGGACAAAATCGTAACCCGGGCGTGGCGGACGGCACGCTACTTTGTGGGCGTGGGGCGAGGCCGAAGGGCGAAGCAGCGGCGAACAAAGCGAAGACGGCGCGAACAAGACCTTCGAACCGTCTTGTGCCGCCAGGCGGAGCGGGCCGAGCAGACGGACGCAGCGAAAGGCGTCGGAGGGGGACGAGGGCGCCGAGGTCGCCGTAAGCGGAGGCGGAGGCTGACGTCTATGCGTCTGTGATCTGTGTGTGGAGGATACGCTCCTTGCCGAGACGTGCCGAAATCTTGTGGCCTTGACCAGCAAGGCGATGCAAGGCCGCCGAGGTCTAAAGGCAGTGGCCGGCCGGATGGATGCGTAAGGCGTTTGCCATGAGCTACTTGGCGTGGCGTTCGAGATGGAGTATTTTTGAGACGATCGAGTGGGAGAAATTCGAGAGGCGGTGTTTCTTCAAGATCAAGCCAAGAAAAAATCAAACCATGACAATTGGATAATTTGTGCCCAATATGTTTATTTTTACTGTTTTTTGCTTGATTTATTTTGTGCTTTATCTTATGCTTTATTTAATTTGTTTAAATGTGTTTGCATGAGAATTGCCCAAAATGAAAAATCTCACCTTCAAAAATTACTAAGTATGTTTAAATAATTAATTGACAATTTTATTAGGATAATAAAATTGAATTAATTTTTGACCTCCATGATTTATTTATTTGTGAATTCTTTTGGAGAAATTCCCCGGCGGGACGGTCAAAAGATAGCTTTCACATGAATGAATTCCAAGTGGATGATTGTGGGTTATTACTAGTGGCGGCGATGACCCCCCCCACGAGGCTCGTTCAAAGCGAAATAATAATCTGTATTTAATCATGGTTATTACTTAGGTATAAAATTGATATGCATATACTTCCTTCAAGTCCTGTCAATTTTATATTGGTCAAGTGGGAGCCAACTATTAATCTGGATATTAAAGGTTTATAATCGTTCTTGTTTGTAATTTGCTTGAATGTGTTTAAATAATGACCCACCCCACGTGGCTTATTTAAACTGTTTTGAGATGTTGGCTGATGCATGTTCATATTTTTTTTGAGATTTTAAATATGATGCATGTGATCAAATCTTGTGATATACTTGTGCTTTTTGCATATAGTTATTTATTTCGATTCAAAGATGTCGTTACCTTTTAATCCTTTGTTATTATACTTTAAAGTCAATACAATATGTATGGAAACTATATTGATTGAAACGAAAATTATAATTGTCCTAATCGCACAAAAAGCACAAGTGGATTTTTGACACACCAAAATCGGATGAGCAACCGATTTAATCAAAACACGGGACTTGTCGGATCACCTTTGAGAGATGATGTCGCCGCTAAGAATGGTGGAGGGCAAACCCGTGAGGATTACGTCCTCAAAATAGATGGCCCATCTGAACAAACTTGAGATTCTGAGTGCAGATTATGATCTGGAGACTTAGATGAATTTGGTACTTCACTCTCTGCCCAAAAAGTTTTTGAGCATTTTGGCCTCGCTAGCTAATTTGTTGCAAGCTTTTGGTCTCGGCATAGATGTTGATAAGGCACCAAACTCAAGTTTTTTTGACAAGTGGTCCGTCTTCATCTTTAGGGCAAGGAGGCAAAAAAAAAGAAGAGGACCAAAGGCCATAAGCAATAAAACTCAAGCTGTTGCCAAGGGCAATGGTAAGATGAGGAATGCTTGTCGTGTCAAGGAAAATCCAAAAGGAAGTGCTTAAGCTGCGGTGAGAGAGGACAATGGAGGTTTTACTGTTCCAACCCCAAAAGGGCCAGACGAAAAGGTAATTCTCACGCACTAGTTGTTGAAACTTGTTTAGCGGCGTATACTTCTCATTTCGTGGGTGGTTGATACGAGATCCAATAATCATGTTGGCTTCCACGGGTTCCGGACCCGACAACTTAATGGGAGTGAGATCCTCATCACCTTTGGGCGATCTTCTGAGAGTGGCAAACAAGCGATGGGAGAAATGAACCTATCTTTTGAAGATAAAGTTTTTTTTGAGATTATCTTTATGATCCCGATTTTAGAAAGAATTCACTTTCAGTTTCTAAAATTCGATTAAAGGACACTAAGTTTCTTCTAATAAGAATGACATCATTTCTTGAAATGATGAGTGTATCTGATACGGGACATTGATGGAAAATCTCTATACAATTAACTATGCACACCACTCATTTAAATGCATCCTATAACACATAAACTATTTCCGAAAAAAGAAAAACGTGAACGAGACACTTCTTTGGCATCTAAGATTGGGTCATATAAATCCAAAGAGGATCCAAAGGTTGGTGAAAAAGCGGTTCCTTGGATTTTCTCCAAGTTGAGCAATTCCAACTGCGAATCATGTTTGGAGGGTAATATGACCAAGAGGGCATTTGGAGCCAAGGGAATAGGGCCAAAAGAAGTGTTAGAGATCGTTCTCACACGGATGTATGTGGTCCAATGTCAACCAAAGCAAGAGGAGGTTATGAGTATTTTTATTGATGATTACTCAAGAATGCGGTTACATTTTCCTTATGAAGCATAAATCGAGACCTTTGAGAAATTCAAAGAATTTAAAGCTCAAACAGAGAATCATAGGGAAAAACGTATCAAGTCTCTACGATCTGATCGTGGAGGCGAATACCTCAGCAATGAGTTTTTGAACTACTTATCTGATGAAGGGATTGTATCCCAGATCACTGCACCCGGAACCCCTCAACAAAAGCGGGGTTGCAGAGCGAAAAAACATAATTCTTTTGGAAATGGTTAGATCAATGATGAGTTATGCGGATCTTCCGAGTCGATTACGGGGTCATGCCTTGGAAACAGCGGCTTATATTCTGAACTTGGTGTTATCCAAATCGGTTCCCAAAACTCCCAAAGAATTGTGGACCGGGCGCAAGCCTAGTATGAGACACATGAGAATTTGGGGGTGTCCGGCCTACGTGTTAGACAAAAAGCCAGGTAAATTGGATCCTCGATCGAATTAAGGTTTGTTTGTAGGATACCCCAGGGAACAAAAGGGTGTATGTTCTATAGTCCCGAAGATCAAAAAGGTGGTCATCAAGACCCACTTTAGATTTTTGGAAGAAGACTATATGAACCAAAGAAAACCCAGTGAGATTACCTTAAATGAGCTTAGAGGGCAAACCTCGCCAATGTATTAGATGATATACCAAACGATCACGCTTTTCTGGCGAGCCTTGTCGTAGTGGGAGGGTTGTTAGACGGCAAGAGAGATTCATGGGAATAGGAGAGTCCTCGGACTTGATTCGGACAAGACGAATCAAACCCATGGACATATGACGAGGCACTCCAAGATAAGGATCAGATTCTTGGCAAAACAAAGAATGAAAGCCAAAATGGATTCTATGTTTCATAATAGAGTGTGGGAGCTAGTCGAACCACTTTTATGGGGTCAAACCCATTGGATGCAAGTGGGTATATAAGAGAAAAAAGGACCAGGGACGGGAAGGTTGAAACCTTTAAAAGCAAGACTAGTGGCGAAAAGGTTATACTTTCGGAAAGAAGGGATCGATTATGAGGAAAACTTTTTTTTCTCCGTAGCCATGCTTAAGTATATCCGTATTCTCTTATCGATTCTTTGCGCATTTCGACTTTGAAATCGGCAAATGGATGTCAAGGCGACTTTCTTAACGGAAGTCTTGATGAAGAGATCTATATGCAACAACCCCCAAGGCTTCATTGAAACGGGCCAAGAACACCAAGTTTGTAAGCTCAAGAGGTCCATTTACGGACTCAAACGGGCATCGAGCTTGGGACCAATGTTTTGATCATGTTATAAAGTCTTATGGGTTTAATCAAAATGAATTTGAGAGTTGTGTGTATAAAAAAGCATGTCGGAGCTGCATTGGTATTCTTAGTACTATCGTAGATGACATTACGATCATCGGGAGCGATGTGAAGGTGTTATCGAAGTAAGGGCATGACTTTCAAAAGCAGGTTTGATATGAAAGACTTAGGAAAGCCGGACACATCCTTGGGATCAAGATAACTTCGAGATCGCGGGGAAAATGATGATCGGGTTATCGCAAGTTTCATACATAGACCTTTGTCTTGAAACGATTCAAAGATGCAAGATTCAAGAAAGGATTCGTACCTTTCGGACTTGGAATCCATCTATCAAGAAAATGTCCCCTAAGGCGAAAAAAGGAGATAGATGACATGAAAGGCATTCCTTGGCTTGGTTTGTAGGAAACCTTATGTATGCAATCTTTGTGTTACGAGACCGGATATCCGCTGCCGTAGGCATGGTGGCAAGATATCAAAAGTAACCCGAGGAAAGAGCATTGGACGACGGTTAAAAACATTCGAAGTATCCGAAAAGAACTCGGGATAGAATGTTGATTTATCGATCGATACTCAATCCCCATCGCCTACGGACTCGGATTTCCAATCGGACTTAGATTCGAAACTATCCGCCCTAAGTTAGTGTGTTTCCATTTGGGAAGTGTAGCCATCAAATGGACGAGTGTGAAGCAGAAATGCATCACTGACTCAACCATGGAAGTCGGGTAAGTAAGTAGGCTGCTTGTGAAGCAGTGAAAGAACCGATTTGGCTCTAGACCTTCTTAGTGGACTTGGATGGAGTTCGAATTTGTCAGCAATATTTGCTAGGGGCGATTCAGCAAATTCAAGGGAACCAAGAGTTCAAGAGTCAAACAAGCACACTAAAGGAAAGACATCTTATCGAGAAATCGTTAAAGAGAGGAGATATAGATGTGGCAAAGATAGCGTCTAAGGACAACCTAGCAGATTCATTCACAAAGGGTCTGCCTCTGAATACATTCGAGAGACATGTGGAAGGAATGGGTGTCAAGACCGTTGCCAATCTGATTTGAGTATAAGTGGGAGAAATTATTAGGTTCGTGTAGGTGACATTAGATGTCACGGACTACACGAGACATGTTTGTAGTATACTTAAAAGCAGACTTTGAGTATAAGTGGGAGATTGTTGGGATTATCTTTGGAAAGTATGCTTTTACTTTGTATAATAAACCTGAATTTTCGGACTTATTTCTTGAAATAAATTGTTTATCATCGATGCTTTAAATATTATTGGATGTTACATATATTTCTTTGCATAATTGTTCAATAAGTAAATCGTGTTACATTGTAGTTAATTTAGTTATACGGATCACAAAAGATTAAATTAGCAGGTCCTTGTATGGCGAAAATACGTTATTCACCACCTAGATGGAAATGAACAACCCATCGTGAAAGGTTGAAGTGTAAGGCTCAGATTGGCTTGTCTTGACCAAGAGATTACACTAGTGCATGGTGATGATGCAATTGAATAGGACCTCTGAGGAGAATAAATTCTTGAACCCTGAACAAGGAAGAATTGGACCTCGGTGGTTCGTTATTTCTTAATCTTCGTCCCTTAAATAGGATCAAGTGGGATTGGTAATTATTGCTTTGACTTATCATGGGTAGCGAATCAGAGAGATTCAATACTTTTTATCTTGGGCAATATTATTAGTCACATGTGATTGCAAAGATTTAATACTAAGAATCGTGTGCAAGTACGCTTGTTCGATTTGCCCCCTTGGGAGGTTCATAAGCTTTATCATACCAAATCTTGCAAGTGGAATTAGTTTCCGGTATGGATAATAATGTTGAACCGTTCCTTGACCAAGGATAAAAGATATTAATTAATGGAAAGCTATTTCAGTGGCTTGAATTAATTAATGGGCTAGATAATCTTAAACACGGGAAATAATGACCGGGAGCCATATTCGATTCGTAATATGGGTTAAGATGGATAGTGCAATATTAATTATGTAGTGGGATTAATTAATATTTATGGGCTTGAATTATATTGTGGTTCAATATTAGATATTCAAGGTCCATTAGAAGGTCCAATCTTAATTCTCCTAAAGGCCCCCTGAGTAGCCCAACACATAGTCCACTAACTGAAAAGGTGATTAAAATAAAATAAATATTGGTGCTTATTTTTCCTATAAAATTTCGAAAATTATAGATATAGTTGGGAGAAAGATTTTCTTTGAATTTTGTTATGGAATGAAGATATGTATTCTTGGAATACAAGATTATCTCATTAAATTCAAGAAATCTCCCACTTGGTTATCTATATAGTGGTTTTCGAAAATTTGAAGATATAGGGCAAGAAAGATTTTCTTGATTTTCTTGAAAAGATATTATGGAAGATATGTATTTCTTGAAATACAAGAATATCTCATAAATTCAAGAAGATCCAAATCTTAGTTTCTTGCAAGGCTATATTTTCGAAAATTCCATACTTGTAGAGTGGGTGGGATTTTTGTGGAATATTATAATTATGGGAAAAAGAATATAGGAGATATATTCAAGATTTCTTGGAGATCAAGAAAAGATTTTCCCACATTGTTTTTTGCCACAATTTTCGTCCACCCCAGTATCTATAAATAGGGGATGATTCTTTCATTCCCAAGTACAATTCCATGTGCTGGAAAAATTAGTAAATCCACAAAGGTGGTGCAACATATTTTATTTTCCTTTTGTTAAATCGTTCACAAGAATCCTTTCACCGGATAGTCGAACGAGGACTAAGGGATTACTTGGGAAGTCCTTACGGTTAGTGTTGGGATATTTTAGTTTTGATGAATTATGCCAAAACATTATCAACTTGTGTTATTGACGCTAATTTACAGATAACAAGTTGAGGGGGAAAAGAACAAATCGGGGAACTCACTTTTAATCATAGTAGATGATCGAGATTCGACGAGATCGATGAGTAAGATGAGTTCCGGTTAAACCGGTGAGCTATGCAAAATTTGGAATATTATAATTATGGGAGAGAAATCGATATGAAGAATATCGGAGATGTGTTAATATGATTTTCTGATTTCTTTGAAAAATATTATGGATCAAAGTAGAAGAAATCGATATCGAAATAAATTTTGAAAGAGAAGTCATCAATATTTCATCGAGAATCGAACGCCATCGGCGATGATCGCTAGTTCGAAAATCTTCGATTGTTAAGACAAAGAAGAATTTCATTCCGAGTGTCAAGATTTTTGTATAAGGTCCGGTGAAGAGATTTTCGGATAGATATTCAAGACTCGAGAGAATTCATGCGAGGAACTGAGGAATAATTATAAGAATGGCGTGGAGAGGAAGACAACAAACTTCGCAGAACTTTGAGAGAATAGTATGGATTTGAATGTAATTTCTTCCAACGGTAACATTCAAATCCACACTATAAATACAAGTTCTTCCTTCATTATCAAGTGAAAAAGCGGAAATGAGAAGATAGCAACGATGCTACTGAGCCAAAGAGAGAGTTAAGCTTTTTAGAACACAAGTCTATAGATATACAAATATATTCAAAGAGTGTTCTAGAACCCAACCTAAGCAACCCACGATGTATCTTAAGCTTAGAGAGATTTTTCCCAACATTATAAGGAAAATCTCACCATAGTTGGAGACAACACCAAAACCAAACCCCATGGTGAAGCCGAGGTAGTTGTTAAGCAATCCTGAGTGAGGGTGATAAGTCCCTTGGAGTGTGAACTCATTAAACATTCAGAAATTGGAGGTGATAAGTCCCGAGGCTTAAAGAGAGGGTTATAAGTCCATTCGAGTGTGAGCTCGGTAAATATCTATAGCAATCCCGTGGAGGGTGATTTATTGAAGGAATTTTGTAGAGGAGAGTGGATGTAGGACCGGGTTGTCCGAACCACTATATATTAGGTTAATTTACTGCTTTATGTTTATACTTGTCATATGCATTCGATTATAAGCAAAACACAACACATGGATCTAAAACGTAAAAATATGTAATCACTCTGCCCTCACCCCTGTTTTATATGCATCGATTTAAAAATGTTTGCTTCCGCACGCGCAAATGGGTTTTTCGACACTCAAAACGGGACCATCAGTTAGTCTATTCAGCCACACCGTTGCCATCCCAAGAGGTATGTTCACGTAAACTCATAGAATTCCGCATGCGTAGGTTTTACGTGAATTATTATATGCATGATATGTTGTTGGATTATTATTTGAATTAATATAGGATTAATTCATGCTAGTAATAATTAAAGAATTAAATTTGTATTTAAATATTCACCCCGAATAGATCTGTGCAACTTATTCCCCAACAAAACTTCATTTTGCAAACATTATTAAATTTTGATCAAATACTTCAAAATTTTATTAACTTAAATTAATTATATTCAATAAAAGCAATATTTTTAATATTTTAAATATGTAAAATATAAAAAATATATTAATTTACTATGTAAATTGTATTTAAAAGAAAAAAAAGATGTAATTATTTAACACGAAATAAGAGAATATTAATATATTAACAAAATAAATTTAATTTTAAAATAAATTAATGTTTAAAATCACATATTTGTAAACAATAATAGTTGTAATTTTGATTTTCCATCATAATCGCAACATTATGTAGTTGAACGGGAAAAAATATTTTTTATGTCTGTAACAATGATGGTGACAATTTAAGGGAAATAAGTTTAAGTTTTGGAAAAGTATGTTAGATAGTTTCAGTTTGGCAAAAGTATGCCAGTAAATTTTGAGTTTGCGCAAGATTAGGTTCATAAATTTTGAGTTTTCACAAAGTAAGACCGTAAATTTTAATTTTTTTTGAAATTTAGGCCCGTGTGTGAGAAAAATTGTCTATATTTGTCAAAAAATAAAATTAATGTCCTATTTTTGTCAAAAGAAAAGTTAATATCCTACTTTTCAAAACTGAAACTTACTGTCCTTCCATTAAGTTGACATTGTAATAAACAATATTAGAGATATATTAAAAGTGATAATGTAAGTAATTCTAAACTAAATAATTGAATACATTCAGTTAAGTTGAAACAAAGTCATTATTTCACCATAAAATTTGTTAACGCTTTAATGTTAAAATTAAACTATCTAATTTTATGTTGTGCATTTAATTGAGTTTTAATGTTTTTTTTTTTTATAATTGAGTCAAATATATATAAATATAATTCTTCACATAAGACAAAATGTGTATGTTTATACTAACATATATTATTTCAATATTGACATAGAGTATTTTAACTCTAGAGAGACAATAAAATAGAAGCTAATATCCTAGTTGATTTTTTTTTTTTATTATTTTATATGTCCTAATTTTTAAAAAAAAAAAAAGTTAATGTCCTACTTTTGCCAAAAAAAAAAAAAAGAGATTAATATCCTACTTTTCCCGAGTTGAAGCTTATTTTCCTTAAATTGCCACTTTCCCTAAGTTACGGGCCTTAAAATAATAGTTTCTCACTGTTCACCATATGCAAAAACTTACTTGTAAAGATATATATTTACCGTCAATAATGAGGGAGTCTAAGCATACAATAAAACCTCTATAAATTAATAAACTCTCTAAAATAATAAAATATTTCGGTCCCGACTTGTGCCTTTGTAAAAAATCATCAAATTCAATAAGATAATAAGATAATTTTTTTTGGAAAATCCCTTTATAAATATTAGGTCCCATTAAAACTCTAAATTAATAATTCATAAATATTACAATTATAAATATTATGGTAATTTGCTAAAATATGAATCTAATGTTACTTGATTTTTCTTAAAATTTAAATCTAATTGGATTTCATCCCCAACTTTTTTAATTGCAGCCAAGAGTTCCGATGTCGAGTTTTCTAGCTGCAACAAAAAATTGTGAAGAGTTTTTTCATTCATCATGCATGAATATATTTAATTGACTATAATAGTTATTTAAGTGCAATGAATTAATGTAAACATGTATATTTAAGTAATTCCAATGAATTGATATATGTGTCCATGAATATAATAGTTAATTATATACAATGAATTGATATTATACATGAATATATTTAATTAGTTACAAAGAATTGGTTGATGCATGAATATAATCAATGAAACATATATGAATTCATTTATTTTCAATACATATGTAATAAATTTGCTGAATTTAAAAAGTTTATCTTTTAATTAATAAAATATTAATTTATCGATATATTAATATCTCTCTAAATTAATAAAATTTCATGGTCCCAAGTGTTGGGGAATAAGTTGCACAGATCTATTCGGGGTGAATATTTAAATACAAATTTAATTCTTATAATTATTATTAGCATGAATTAATCCTATATTAATTCAAATAATAATCTAACAACATATCATGCATATAATAATTCACGTAAAACCTATGCATGCGGAATTCTACGAGTTTACGTGAATTTACCTCTTGGGATGACAGTGATCTGGCAGATTAGACTGACCAAAAGAACTTCCCAAGTATTCCCTTAGCCCTCGTTCGACTATCCGGTGGAAGGACACTTGTGAACGATTTAACAAAAGGAAAATAAATTATGTTGCACCACCTTTGTGGATTTACTAATTTTTCCAGCACATGGAATTGTACTTGGGAATGAAAGAATCATCCCCTATTTATAGAGCATAAGGTGGTCGAATTTTTAGGCCAAAAATAATGTGGGAAAATCTTTTCTTGATCTCCAAGAAATCTTGAATATATCTCCTATATTCTTTCTCCCATAATTATAATATTCCATAAAATCCCACCTACTCTTTTATTATGGTAATTTTCGAAAATATAGGGTACCAAGAATCTAAGATTTGAATCTTCTTGAATTTATGAGATATTCTTGTATTTCAAGAAATACATATCTTCCATAATATCTTTTCAAGAAAATCAAGAAAATCTTTCTTGCCCACTATATTTCAAAATTTTCGAAATCTTTATTATAGATAACCAAGTGGGAGATTTATTGAATTTAATGAGATAATCTTGTATTCCAAGAATACATATCTTCATTCCATAACAAAATTCAAAGAAAATCTTTCTCCCAACTTATCCATAATTTTCGAAATTAATAGGGAAAAATAAGCAACAATATTTATTTTATTTTAATCACTTTTTTCAGTTAATGGACTATATGTTGGGCTACTCAGGGGGCCTTTAGGAGAATTAAGATTGAACCTTCTAATGGACCTTGAATATCTAATATTGAGCCACAATATTATTCAAGCCCATAAATATTAATTAATCCCACTACATAATTAATATTGCACTATCCATCTTAACCCATATTACAGTCAATATGACTCCCGGTTATTATTTCCCATGTTTAAGATTATCTAGCCCATTAATTAATTCAAGCCACTGAAATAGCTTTCCATTAATTAATATCTTTTATCCTTGGTCAAGGAACGGTTCAACATTATTATCCATACCGGAAACTAATTCCACTTGCAAGATTTGGTATGATAAAGCTTATGAACCTCCCAAGGGGGCAAATCAAACAAGCGTACTTGCACACGATTCTTCGTATTAAATCTTAGCAATCACATGTGACTAATAATATTGCCCAAGATAAAAAGTATTGAATCTCGTTGATTCGCTACCCATGATAAGTCAAAGCAATAGTTACCAATCACACGTGATCCTATTTAAGGAATGAAGATTAAGAAATAACAAACTACTGAGGTTTGATTCTTCGTTGTTCAGTTCTGAAGAATTTATCCTCCTGTAGGTCCTATTCAGTGCATCAGTCATGCACTAGTGTAATCTCTTGGTCAAGACAAGCCAATTTGAGCCTTACACTTCAACCTTTTGCGATGGGTTGTTCATTTCCATCTAGGTCGTGAATGGCGTACTTTTAGTTACAAAGAATTCATTAATTTAATCTTACGTGATCCGGTATCACTAAATTAACTACAATGTAAACACGACGACTTATTGAGCAGATTATGCAAAGAAATATATGTAACATTCGATAATATTTAAAGCATCGGTGATAAACAATTTATTTCAATAAATAAGTTCGAATTCAGATTTTGATTATACAAAGTAAAAAGCATACTTTCTAGTATAATCCCAACAATCTCCCACGTATACTCAAAAGCGCTTTTTAAGTATACTACAACATGTCTCGTGTAGTCTGGTGACATCTAATGTCACCTACACTAACCTAATAATTTCTCCCACTTATACTCAAAGCAGATTAGCAATCGGTCTTGACACCCATTCCTTCCACATGTCTCTCGAATGTATTAGAGGCGCACTTTTTGTGAATGGATCTCGCCAGGTTGTCCTCAGACGCTATCTTTGCCACATCTATATCTCTCTCTTAACGATATCTCGTATAAGATGGTATTTTTTCAATGTGTTTGTCGGCTTTGTGGGCTCTTGGTTCCTTGAATTTGCAATCGCTTCCCAAGATTGTCACAATAAACAAATGATTACATTGGGCAAATTCGGAACCACATCTAAGTCCACTAGGAAGTGCTTGAGTCAAACCGCTTCTTTCGCTACCTCGCAAGCAGCTACATATTCGGCTTCCATGGTAGAATCTGCGACGCATTTCTGCTTGACGCTTCTCCATGTCATGCTCCTCCCCCCATGCAAAACACACTACCGGAGGTAGATTTTCTGGAGTCTATATCTGATTGGAAATCCGAGTCCGTGTAGCCGATGGGGATTGGACTATCTGGCTGATAAACCAACATTCTATCCCGAGTTCTTTTCAGATACTTCAGAATGTTTTTAACTGTTGTCGAATGCTCTTTCCCCGGATTACTTTGATATCTTGCCACCATGCCTACGGCAAAGCAGATATCCGGTCTCGTGCAAAACATTGCATACATAAGGCTTCCGACAGTCGAAGCATAAGGAATGTCTTTCATGTCATCTATCTCCTCAAGGCGTCTTGGGGACATTTTCTTGGATAGATGGATTCCATGTCTGAAAGGTACGAAGCCTTTCTTGGAATCTTGCATGCTGAAGCGTTTCAAGACAGTGTCTATGTATGAAGCTTGCGATAAGCCGATCATCCTTTTCTTGCGATCTCGAGTGATCTTGATCCCAAGGATGTGTCCGGCTTCCCCTAAGTCTTTCATATCAAACTGTTTTGAAAGCCATGCCCTTACATCTGATAACACCTTTACATTGTTCCCGATAATCAGAATGTCATCTACTTATAGTACTAAGAATACCAATGCAGTTCCGACACGCTTTTTGTACACACAACTTTCAAACTCATTTTGATCGAACCCATAAGACTTTATAACATGATCAAAACATTGGTTCCAAGCTCGATGGATGCTGTTTGAGTCCGTAAATGGACTACATGAGCTTACAAACTAGGTGTTCTTGGCCTTTTTCAATGAAGCTTTGGGGTTGTCAGATATAGATCTCTTCATCAAGACTTCCGTTAAGGAAAGTCATCTTGACATCCATTTTGATTTCAAAGTCGAAAATGTGCAACAATCGATAAGAGAATATGGATAGACTTGAGCATGGCTCTTTGGCGAAAAAAGTTTCCTCATGTCGATCCCTTCTTTCTGAGTATAACCTTTCGCCACTAGTCTTGCTTTGAAGGTTTAAACCTTCCCGTCCGGTCCTCTTTTTCTCTTATATATCCACTTGCATCCAATGGGTTTGACCCCATTAAGTGGTTCGACTAGCTCCCACACTCTGTTATGAAACATTGAACCCATTTCGGCTTTCATTGTTGTTTGCCAAGAATCTGCATCCTTGTCTTGGAGTGCCTCGTCATATGTCCATGGGTCTGATTCGTCTTGTCCGGGAATCAAGTCCGAGGACTCTCCTATTCCCATGAATCTCTCGGGCTGTCTTACAACCCTCCCACTACGACGAGGCTCCGGTTGTGAAAGTGTGTCGTTCGGTATATCATTTAGTACAGTTGGCATTAAGGTTTGCCCTCTTAGCTCATTTAAGGTAATCTCACTTCTGGGTCTTCTTTCGTTCATATAGTCTTCTTCCAAAAATCTAAAGTGGGTGCTTATGACCACCTTTTGATCTTCGGGACTATAGAACATACACCCTTTTTGTTCCTCGGGGTATCCTACAAAAAAATTTTAATTCGATCGAGGATCCAATTTTAGGCTTCCTTGTCCAACACGTGGGGGCGGACACCCCAAATTCTCATGTGTCTCATACTAGCTTGGCGCCCGGTCCACAATTCTTTGGGAGTTTTGGTAACCGATTTGGATGGCACCAAGTTCGGAATGTAATTTCTTTGTTTCCAAGGCATGACCCCGTAAGCGACTTGGGAAGATCCGCATAACTCATCATAGATCTAACCATTTCCAAAAGAGTTCTGTTTTTTTCGCTCTTCAACCCCGCTTTTGTTGAGGGGTTCCGGTCTTGATGAGTGGGATGCAATCCCTTCATTAGATAAGTAGTTCAAAAACTCATCAGCTGAGGTATTCGCCTCCACGATCAGATCGTAGAGACTTGATACGTTTTTCCCTATGATTCTCTGGTTGAGCCTTAAATTCTTTGAATTTCTCAAAGGTCTCAGATTTATGCTTCATAAGGAAAATGTAACCGTACCTTGAGTAATCATCAATAAAAGTGACAAAATACTCATAACCTCCTCTTGATTTGGTTGACATTGGACCACATACATCTGTGTGAACGATCTCTAACACTTCTTTGGCTCTATTCCCCTTGGCTCCAAATGCCCTCTTGGTCATTTTACCCTCCAAACATGATTCGCAGGTTGGAATTGGTTCAACTTGGAGAAGCTCCAGTGAACCGTCTTTTAACAACCTTTGGATCCTCTTTGGATTTATATGACCTAATCTTAGATGTCAAAGAAGTGTCTCGTTCACGTCTGATGAACGCGTTTTTTTTTCTAAAACAATTGATGTGTTATAGGATGCATTTCGTGAGTGGTGTGCACAGTTAATTGTATAGAGATTATTCGACAACGTTCCATGACAGATAAATTTATCAAAAAGAGAAATGGTAACAACTTTATTAAAAGTAACCGAATATCCATCATGAAAAAGTTTAGAAACTGAAATTAAATTCTTTCTAAAACTTGGAACGTAAAGAACATCTCTAAGAATTAAAACTCGCTCTTCAAAAAGACGGTGCACTTCTCCCATCGCTTCACCGCCACTCTCGTGAAGATCGCCCAGTGTGATGAGGATCTCATTTCCACTTAGTTGTCGGGTCCGCTTGAACCCCTGTAATGTGAAACAAACATGATCAGTGGATCCCATATCCACCACCCATAAATGGGAGGCATAAGCCGCTAAACAAGTTTCAACAACTAGTGCGTGAGAATTACCTTTCCTTCCTCTCCTTTTGGGATTGGAACAGGCTGACCTCCAATGTTCTTTTCTCCCAAAGAATTAAAACATATTCCTTTTGGTCCTTTCTTGACACCCAAACACTAACCGTCTTTTTTTTTTCTCACTTTTTCTTAGTGATGAGTTTGTGTTGGTTTCGACCACTTTCCTTTTCTTGAGACTTGCCTTCCAATGGCTCAGATCTCGAGAAAAGACTTTTGGTCACCAATGCTTCGTCTTTTCTTTCCTAAATGCTTCTCTACTTTCTCCAAGGCTTCTTGTAGGATATCCATAGTAAACATGTGATCACTCATCACAAAACTACAAAGAAAATCCATCAAGCTCCTTGGCGAGTTAGCAACAGAAATTCGATTTGGGCCTCATCACAAATACTTAGTTCCGAGATAAGCCGTTTTTGAAAATGGTGTTTGACTCGAGAACATGCTCCTTACGGTGTTCCTCACCATCTTTAATTTTTAAACCACGTCGTCATTTTTAAACCGATTGATCATGCGGTCTTTTTTGTTAAAAACATTTCTTCAAGACTTTTGCATAATTTCGCAGCGCAGACTCAACACCTTCATGAATGTGTCTCAAATCATCAGACAGTGAAGTCAAGATTACACGTTTCATGGGTTCATTGGACTGCTCCCAAATATTATACTCATGTCTTTCCGCGTCAGGTGATTCATCAGTAGGCTTACGTGGCTTGGGTACATCAAGAATCCAATAATGTTTTTGTGCAGGTAGGACAAAACTCATATTTCGTTTCCAAACATTATAGTTTTCGCCAGTTAATTGGTGTTCTTTGAGTGTATATAACAGTGGATTAAAAGGTTGCGACATGATGGTGAAATAAATAATAATATGCATAAGCACAAATATATCACAAGGTTTGATCACATGCATCACATTAAAATCTCAAAAAAAATATGAACACGCGCCCAACATCTCAAAAGCAGTTTAAATAAGCCGCGTGGGGTGGGTCATTATTTAAACACATTTAAGAGTTACAAACAAAACGATTACAAACCTTTAATATCCAGATTAATAGTTGGCTCTACTTGACCAATATAAATTTGACAGGACGGGGGAAGTATATGCATATCAATTTTATACCTAAGTAATAACCATGATTAAATAGGATTATTATTTCGTTTTGAACGAGCCTCATGGGGAGGGGTCATCGCCGCCACTAGTAATAACCCACAATCATCCATTTGGAATTCATTCATGTGAAAGTTATCTTTTTGACCGTCCTGGGGAAATTTCTCCAAAAGAATTCACAAATAAATAAATCATGGAGGTCAAAATTAATTCAATTTTATTATCAGGAATAAAATTGTCAATTAATTATTTAAACATACTTAGTAATTTTGAAGATGAGATTTTTCATTTAGGCAACTCTCATGCAAACACATTTAAACAAATTAAATAAAGCATAAGATAAGACAAAATAAATCAAGCAAAAGCGAAAAAATAAACATATTGGGCACAAATTATCCAATTGTCATGGTTTGATTTTTCTTGGCTTGATCTTGAAGAAACACCTTCTTGAATTTCTCCCACTCGATCGTCTCGAAAAAGATACTCCATCTCGAAATGCCACGCTTGACTCACAAATGATCCGGATCCCACTTTGCCATTGTTCAAAGTTGACCTCGGCGGCCTTCGGCGGCGTCGCCCGCCGTGCCTCGGCAGGTCCGGCGATTTCTAGCGACGCTTTTCTCGCCGGTGCAGGCTTGCTGGTTTTGTTCTAAGACGGTTCAAGATCGCCGTCCAGATCCGCATCGCCTCCGTCGCTTTGGTTCGCTTCCACAAGACGGTGCAGCGTCGCTTTAGCGCCCGCCCGTCTGGCGCCGGGATCTCGCGCTCGACCCTCGGCCTCGCCCGGGCTTCGTGCGTGCTGCTCGCAGCGTCAATACACGCGCCGTGCCTCCCTTGGCACATTTTTGCGGACGACGACGCCGCCACGCCGATTCTGGATTTTGTCCTTTAATTCTTCGTCTCCGTCCTCGTTTTCGATCCGGTTATAATTTATTTACAAAAAATAAATAAACCTAGATCTAGACTAGTCTATTACATTGATCAAATCAAACAAATCCTAATCTACTCGTGGATTTTCTCACGAGGCAAAACTAATCCGAACGAATCGAATTAAAAACCACAATTTATATGCATGCATAAATAAACACATTAAATTCCATGACAATTGGATACCTGCAAAACAGATCTAGCAATTCTACTATCCATTTTCAAATTTAATGTCAATGAATTAAATTACAATTTAAAAAATTCAGAGCCCGAAACCGTGGCTCTAATACCAGTTGTTGGGGAATAAGTTTGCATGATCTATTTAGGGTGAATATTTAAATACAAATTTAATTCTTATAATTATTATTAGCATGAATTAATACTATATTAATTCAAATAATAATCTAACAACATATCATGCATATAATAATTCACGTAAAACCTACGCATGAGGAATTCTACGAGTTTACTTGAACGTACCTCTTGGGATGGCAGTGATCTGACAGATTAGACTGACCAAAAGAACTTCCCAAGTATTCCCTTAGCCCTCGTTCGACTATCCGATGGAAGGACACTTGTGAACGATTTAACAAAAGGAAAATAAATTATGTTGCACCACCTTTGTGGATTTACTAATTTTTCCAAAGACATGGAATTGTGCTTGGGAATGAAAGAATCATCCCCTATTTATAGAGCATAAGGTGGTCGAATTTTTAGGCCAAAAATAATGTGGGAAAATCTTTTCTTGATCTCCAAGAAATCTTGAATATATCTCCTATATTCTTTCTCCCATAATTATAATATTCCATAAAATCCCACCTACTCTTTTATTATGGTAATTTTTGAAAATATAGGGTACCAAGAATCCAAGATTTGGATCTTCTTGAATTTATGAGATATTCTTGTATTTCAAGAAATACATATCTTCCATAATATCTTTTCAAGAAAATCTTTCTTGCCCACTATATTTCAAAATTTTCGAAATCTTTATTATAGATAACCAAGTGGGAGATTTATTGAATTTAATGAGATAATCTTGTATTCCAAGAATACATATCTTCATTCCATAACAAAATTTAAAGAAAATCTTTCTCCCAACTTATCCATAATTTTTGAAATTAATAGGGAAAAATAAGCAACAATATTTATTTTATTTTAATCACCTTTTTCAGTTAATGGACTATATGTTGGGCTACTCAGGGGGCCTTTAGGAGAATTAAGATTGGACCTTCTAATGGACATTGAATATCTAATATTGAGCCACAATATTATTCAAGCCCATAAATATTAATTAATCTCACTACATAATTAATATTACATTATCCATCTTAACCCATATTACAGTCAATATGGCTCCCGGTTATTATTTCCCATGTTTAAGATTATCTAGCCCATTAATTAATTCAAGCCACTGAAATAGCTTTCCATTAATTAATATATTTTATCCTTGGTCAAGGAACGGTTCAACATTATTATCCATACCGGAAACTAATTCCACTTGCAAGATTTGGTATGATAAAGCTTATGAACCTCCCAAGGGGGCAAATCAAACAAGCGTACTTGCACACGATTCTTCGTATTAAATCTTAGCAATCACATGTGACAAATAATATTACCCAAGATAAAAAGTATTAAATCTTGTTGATTCGCTACCCATGATAAGTCAAAGAAATAGTTACCAATCCCACGTGATCCTATTTAAGGAACGAAGATTAAGAAATAACGAACCACTGAGGTCTGATTCTTCCTTGTTCAGTTCTGAAGAATTTATCCTCCTGTAGGTCCCATTCAGTGCATCAGTCATGCACTAGTATAATCTCTTGGTCAAGACAAGCCAATCTGAGCCTTAAACTTCAACCTTTCGCGATGGGTTGTTCATTTCCATCTAGGTCGTGAATGGCGTACTTTTAGTTACAAGGGACTGTTAATTTAATCTTCTGTGATCTGGTATCACTAAATTAACCACAATGTAACACGTACGACTTATTGAACAGTTATGCAGTAAATATATGTAACATTCGATAATATTTAAAGCATCAGTGATAAACAATTTATTTCAGTAAATAAGTCTGAAATTCAGTTTTGATTATACAAAGTAAAAAGCATACTTTCTAGTATAATCCCAACACCAAGGTTATTAAATTATAGAGGTTTTACTGTATTTTCAAAGAAGTGTTTTCTCATGTAGTTATTCATACGTGTACATTTCACGTTATACCCTAAATCCTGCAATGAAAGAGATTTTTAAATGGTAGTTATAACTTCATTTGTATGTATAGCAGAAAATTTATAGATTTATTAATTGTACCTTAGCAATCACTTTTGGAGATTTGGTCAACTAATCAATTTCCACAAATTTCGTTATGTAATGAATATATTTTTTACTACATCAAATTAACCATTTTAAGTACGCGGTTTATATCTTTTAATTAAATATAAATATCATAATTTTTTAAATTTGACGCGTTTACATTTATTAATTGTACATTGCTATAAATTTTGTAAGCTTACATGATCAAGATAAATTATACCAATTTATATATTTAATTACAAAAATATGTAATTATGCGAAATAAGAAGTATTAGTTCATCATGAATGAGATAACTTAACAATCATGTTGGAGGACGGTACGTGTAACACTAAAAATTGCAAACATGAAAAATTGTAACATTAAATAATCAATATTTTTCCATCAAAAAAATAATATTATTCATGAAAAAATCAATACTTTAAGAACTAATCATGATAAGATAATATATTCATTTTAGTTCTTTAATAATTTAAATTTGTAATTAAAGATAAATAAATTATAATACTTATATACCAATAAATCCAATAAAAATTTAAACGAAAAAGTACATAGAATTTTTCGAAATGTTCATACGCCTGATACTTTTCAAGAATATATTGCTACTAAATAATTTAATTATTCCTCTTAATATGTACATTTAAATACTTAACAAAAAAAAACATCATTATTTTATTTAATAATCAGATGATTTACATTTACGAATATTTTAATACACTTACATTATCTAAAATATTTAAATAAATTAGACCGAGAAAATTAAAAAAATATTGCATCTAATTAAATATGGTTTGACTTTGTATATTTAGTACTAATTTATAATCAATTATCATTAATTAGACATGAAATATAATTAAATCTGTTGGGAAATTTATAGTTTTTTTGGAAGTTCCAAAACAGTTGTAATAGGACCAGTCGAACATGTTAGTCGACTGATGATATGATAGGAAACCAGTTGAACATGTTAGACAGCTGATGTATTAGACTATGTCTTTCTTAAAGAAGAACTCAAGATGCACAAGTCAAGCGAAGATCAGCAGAGCGATGATCAGTAGCAAGATCAGCAGCTGGAGATCAGTAGCGGATTTCAAAAGACTTTACTTGAAGACCAAAAGATCTACTCTATGAAGACATCAGCAGAGTCGATTGGTTGAGACTAAGACAACCATATCAGTAGACTCAAGGCAACTAATCAGTGGATGTAGTGATCAGTTCAGGCCAAGTCAGCAGGATGATAAGCTTAACTACTTATCAGAAACATACGGGGTAAACCAGACCAGAAGAATGTCAAAATTAGTTGGTGAACAAACACTGAAATACTGTACTTGTTAACCAATGAGAAAATGACACGTATGAACAAGCTGACAATGTGGGATTCGGCGCTGCATAGTCAAACGACTAGAAAGGACAACTATTCACGCTTTCGGCCATGCCGTCCCTGAAGCACGTCACACCAAATCCTGCATCCTACCAAATATAGCCAGAAATTCAAATTGCTCTCCAACGGCTCTTTGATTTCGAGGTCTATAAATATGGGATTGCTCTTCAGAATGAAGACACGGGAAATTATCAATAAGCTCATACTATAGCAAAATTTCCGCACGAAGAACACAAACTTGAAGATTATTTCTAAGTGTTCATCCCATTGTTCTTAGCATAGAAATCTCATCCTCTAGCTTTAGGCTACACAAATACTATGATAGATTTCCAGTTGGAACAAACAACAAATCTTACCCAAAACCAAAGTTAGGTTAAGTTTGTTTAGCAAGATTTCAGACTAGGGTTTCTAGTTATGATTTCTGGGATCGGTTGAGTGAGAACTCTATAAATATATGTTGGTGTACTGTGTTGGACTAACACAATAATCTAAGTCCAAGTTGGTTAAGTTGGTGCCTCTTGTGATAGGGAAGAGTGGACGTAGGACTGGTTGTCCGAACCACAATAAATCTTGTGTGCTTTTATCAGCTCTTAACTGTTTTACACTATCGCACACTACTTTGCTTAAAATCTCATACATATTCTGAGTTAGGATCAGTTTGCACCAAGCAACTGATCTGATCAGTTTGACACATTGGTCAACTGATTGAAAACAGACGTCAGAATCTGATTTGATAAAACTGGTTTTTCACACGGGTATAAACTAGCTTCCGCACAATCAGTTAAACTGATAGACACCGAATCGATCTCGTCATCAAAGCGATCAAGAAGTTGGATATCATCCAAATCGACTCATCAGACTCGATCGTGAAACCCGCTTTCACACCGATCCAAGACGAAAAAGTTTTTCAGAAGTCTATTCACCCCTCCCCTCTAAACTTCTGCCCTCACGAAACCCGTTCGGGACCTACAAAACCTATACATAGAAAAAAATAAACTTAATATTCACCTATGATTCTTAAAAGAGTAGATCTAGTGTGAAAATTTTCATGTGTGAAAATCTATAAAATTGTCTTAAATCAACCATCTACACCCTAAACACTAAATAATGAACCCTAAATTATGACCTATTCGGGCCGAGTGAACCATGAACCACTCAATTTTGTCTTACCTTCACCAATTATAGAATTTAGTTGTAAATTAAAGTTTTTTCATGTATGAAAATTTTCATACTAGACTTTGTCTTCTTAAAAAAATTATTGGCTGCCATGAAATATTTCGATCCATAATTATCGGTACATAATTCTAAAAAAACAATTCCATAATCTTCGCTATATTGAAGGTATATTTAAATTTTAAATTTTGAACGTATTGTAATTTAAACTTTAATCCATAATTTTAAAAATATTAATGTCCTTAAATCACATTTTTAGATAATATATTTTGATTTGATCAAGTCTTTTTAAAACTACGCATCATTTATTTTCTTAAATGAGATGATTTTAAATAGGGAGAAAAATATATATACCCACATTTATAAAAAGATAAAGATATCTACCCATCTGCCAAAAAAAAAAAGATATCTACTCATTTTAATATGAAAATACATATATACCCTTATGAGAAAAAAAATTCTACCCACATTGCCCACCTCCTTACTCATCTATCTATCTTTATTTTATTTTCTATTATATCCTAATTGTGTGAATTAAATAAAAAATGTCAAATAATTTATTATAATAAAATATTGTTTTAATAGAAATAATAAATAAATTTTTTTATATTAAAATAATAATAAATAAGTTTTAACAAATAATTTAAGAGATCAATTATCTTTTTTTATTCTTTAAAATTGTAAATATCATTAAAAAAAATTAATTAAATTGATCGTTTTTAGTATTGATTTTTTCTCAAACCTAATAATTCTATTTTCATTCATCTCGTATCTTTACTTCTTTAGTTGTAATGTTAGAATTCTGGAATTTACAATATCATTTAAATGTAATATTTATTTAACACATAATTATAAATTTATTTATACGTATATATATTATATATGTGTATGTAATGTAATGCAAGGTGGGGGAAAGGTAGATGTGTGGAGCAATGATTTTAAAAAACCGGTTCGACCGGTTGAACCGGACCCGAAACCGGTCCGAACACCCCCTAAGAATCGGTTTATAGGTTAAACCAGTTAAAACCGGTCAGAATCGGTAAAAATCGGTTCGACCGGTTCAACCGATTTTTTTTTTTTACTTTTTTTTAAATTTTAAACTATTAATTATTTAGGTAAAAAAATTAATATTTTTAATACCAATCAATCCCCTATATTACTAATAGTGAGTTTTTCTTGATGATGTGTCAACTTTACATTGATTTAACCAATGTGTCATTCTAGGAGAAGTTTGGTGTACATGTCATTAAAAATAAATCATATCATACATGTCACTAAAAATAAATCATATGTGTAATTCTATTTTGTATATCCTAAACAATCCTCCATCCCCTATATATCTCTCTATATATTCATAGGGAGTTTTTTTTCCATGATGTGTCAACTCCATGTTAATTTAACATATGTGTCATTCAATGAGAAATTTGATTACACATGTCATTTTTATGTGTTATTTTTATAAAATGTGTAATTCATATTTATTATTTTATATTTTATTTAACTATATAATATTATCCCCTATATTACTAATAGGGAGTTTTTCTTGATGATGTGTCAACTTTACATTGATTTAACCAATGTATCATTCTAGGAGAAGTTTGGTGTACATGTCATTAAAAATAAATCCTACATGTCACCTAAAAATAAATCCTATGTGTAATTCTATTTTGTATATCCTAAACAATCCTCCATCCCCTATATATCTCTCTATATATTCATAGGGAGTTTTTTTTCCATGATGTGTTAACTCCATGTTAATTTAACATATGTGTCATTCAATGAGAAATTTGATTACACATGTCATTTTTATGTGTTATTTTTATAAAATGTGTAATTCATATTTATTATTTTATGTTTTATTTAACTATATAATATTATTCATTTATATTTTTTTTGGTAATTTTTGTTTGATTTAATTTTAGATAAATAAAATATTCATTCTAAATGTATTTTATTTTAGTGTGAATTATATTCAATTATTAATTTCTTAATAAATAATTTTATTTTATAATTGCTCTTATGTATATCTTAACATATTAAATATATTATTTATTGAAAATGTTGCAATTTTTAATCAGAAAACCGCGTAACACGCGGACACTAAACTAGTCTATAAATATATAAAAGTAGAAGTTTGTCAAAATTTCAAGTGCATATTTAAGCAAGTGTAGTCACATTTGCTTTATGGTGAAAGGATGTACTTCACTCTCTAGAAAAGAGAGAGACTTAATGTCAACCAATAAAATTTCTTCATTTTATTTTTTATATTTTACTTTATACTCTTACTTTTAAAGTTAAATATTTTTTTTTTATTATAGATATATTTTTAATATATTATGTGTCAAATTAATCATTTTTTACCGATCTTTAATATGACATACATATTGCATATATATAAATAAAATTCACATTTAAAATATGATTTTTTTTAATATATTTTTAATTTTTTAAACAATATGAGTTGATTTTTTTATTTTATAAAATTTTAATTATCATTAAAAAAATATAATATATGTAATGATTTTAGTGTTTAATTAAAAATTATCTACTTAATTTTATTATTGTGAGATACTCATAAATATATTATTTCATAAAATATATATACCAATTAAAAAATCAATATATTTCAAAATGTACATATACATACTAAATTTAGTTTAAATTCCTTTCATAATTCATCTTTGGTTGAATTTTGAATATTCAAACCGTGCATCACACGGGAGAAATACTAGTTTTTCACTAATGTAAGGATCTAAACCCGCACCCTTTTTATATTACTCCATCTCACATATTTTTAGTACTTATTCGATATGGGATAGGAGGTTTAGGTAGAATTTAGATCCACCTTCACTCCCTTTTATATTACTCTATCTCACATCTTTCTTAATATTTATTCAATGTGGGATGGGAGATCCATAAAGTTCACCTACTCTCCCTTTTATATTACTCAATCTCACATCTTTTTTAATACTTATTCGATATGGGATAGGAGATCCATAAAATCTACCTCCTATCCATTTTATATAACTTAATTTTACATTTATTCTAATACTTATTCGACGTGGGATAAATTTTTTCCCCTTTTTATATTATTTTTTCTCACATTTCATCTAATACTTATTTAATGTGGGACAAAATCTCTTTCTCAAGAAAACCAACACGTTTATATTATTTTTATGGTTCGAGTTTGATTAATTAAATTTAAATA